>JAXQQM020072807.1:0-95113 GCA_034641835.2 Pinus albicaulis
ATTATCAACCCAAGGGATTTATATTAAAAAATAGGATTAATATTATAAACCTTATGAATAATGTTAAATACCCTAGGAATATGAACCCTTAGATTAATAAACCCAAGGGATTGATATTATAAATCCAAGGGAATACTAAACCCAACGGATTTATACTAAAACCCTAAAGGATTATAAACATGAGGGAATAATATTAAAACCAATAATTAATATTAAACTCATGGGATTGATATTATAAACCCAAAGTATATAAACCTTAAGATAAATAATGAAAAATATTGTCACAAAATATGAAAATTATTGTTAGAAAATATGAAAATTATTTTAAAAAAAAAATTTACTTTAAGTGCATATTAAATTTACCTTAATTATACATCAAGTTTATTGTAATTTGGTTCCATGTATAAAATGGAGTTAAAATAAATATTATATTTATAATAATATTTATTTATTTTTATATCATAATTAATTTTAACTATAATAAGTTATAATTATAATTAAATGTGTTTATGTTTATAGTTATAGGGTTAATTTTTTTTTTTTCTTATAGCTTGTTATATCAGAAATCACATTACTTCCCACATGCAAGTTCATAAGATTGACCCTTTTAATCAATACATCTCGATCAAAATCTCTCACTCTAACACAAATAGAATTTTCCTTGCAACTTATTACTTTGCTCCCATTAACTTTACCTCAGTATAAAAAGAACAACCTATATAAGAAATATCCCTTCATTAACTTAAAATGTGATATCCATGACCTAAGGAATGAAGGAAACATCCTCATTCTTGGGGAATTTAATTCTCGGACTACCACTACCCAAGCTATTCTATTAAGTAATAACTCTAACCCTAACCCCTTATGGCTTGGTAAGGGTTATGTTCTAGCTATTAAATTCCCAATAAACTATGAAGACACTACCGAGAACCTTTTCGACACTAAGATAATTAAGCTTTGCAGTTATCAAGACTTGATTGTTTCTAATGGGATCAATAAGTGGCCTTCCTCTAGTGAGATGGCTTGTATTCATGGGTGCAGTAGCAGTGTTGTGGATTATGCGCTCATACCAATGTTCTCCACCACATAGTTAATTTCCATCTTCTAAACGACCATGAGCCTGACTTTGACCATAGACCTCTCCGCTTAACCCTTAATCTTGATATGTACACCAATCACATGCATAAGTATGACGAGAGTAAAACACACATCCGTTTTGACAAAAGTAAGATGTATCTCTTCTTAAAAATTTCAAAAAGGGAATTGGGTTCCTTAACATATAATGACAAGATTGATCATATCTACAACAATTTTACTACTATTCTCTCCACTACCATTAACAAATTCTCTATGGAAGTGTCATATAATAAGAACAATAGGACTTCCAAACCCTTGGTATGACAAGGATTGTAAATATGCCAAGAAAGCGATTAGATATGCTCCCAACAAAACAATTAAGGGTGATAAAATCAAGGCATACAAAGCTCTTATCAAAAAGAAAAAAAGAAAGTATATAAACAAGAGCCAAGATCTTCTCCTTCGCCTCTCTAAAGTTGAGCCTAAAAGTTTTTGGAGGAGGACTATTGTTTGTAAATTGAAAGAGAACAATTTGATCCCTTTAAAGGAATGGGATGTCTATATTAGGAACCTATATGACTCCCCAAACACCATTGGCATCATCAGAACTCCTATAGAGGGAGATAAAATTTCTTTGGAAGATGTGGAGAATGAGATTAATAAGATCGCTAATAGGAAAGCTAGGGATATTGAAGGTTACCAAGCTAAAATTCTCAAAATTGGAAGTTCCATGCTCACCCCTCACTTGCACAATCTTCTCAACTTGGCAATTAAACGTGGCTTACCAAGCTATGGACGCAAAGCCTTATCATGCCTATGTTTAAAAGTGGGGATAAAAACATTCTCCCTAAATATAGGACTATGATGATTAGCCACTTTTTAGCCAAACTAAATGGGCTCGTTTTGTAGAAGAAGATTAGTGCTTGGCTTGAAACACATGGTAAAATAGTGATTGGGAAAGATGGTTTTAGAAGGAACCACTCTACAATTAACCACCTTGTCACTCTTAAGACCATTGCCAAGGATTGTCGTAATTGTAAGACTGATCTCTTATTTTTAGGTTTTAACTCTTGAATATAAATTATCTACACACGAACCTTATAATAGAAAATAAACAATAGCGAGAGCATAAAACATAAAACAGATAAACACAGAGATTTTCCCCTGGATCCCAAATCGGGACGACCAGCTTGATTTTTCATTATATTCCTTTTAGTGTTACAACACATATATATACATGCCGGAGCATACATAAACCCCAAACCATTAACCCTGGATTAGAACATAACCGTAGTTCCCTTGACCGGATCTACAAAAATACCAGGGGCCGAAAACCATCGAACCCCAAAACCAGGTGCAAAACCATGCACAAAACCGTAAGTGCAAACTACCCACGGTCAGGACAGATTCGTCGGAGCCTTGCGGAGACCACGACGAGAGGCTACCTCCCCCTATGACCCCCCATTGTGCCCGGCGCGAGGAAATTTGTCCCCCCCGCATGCTTAGTCATGGAAGAGTAACACATATGACATTCTCCGACTTGTTGTTTTCTTTCCACAGGGGGCCACAGGAGAGCTTAGTCATTGGCCCAATTCTTCAACACCCATTGTTTCTCTACACCAAGAGAACTTCTGAGTGCTCATAGACTTCATCAATGCATCTACAACATTCTTCCAAGTGTCCACCTTTACCAGCAACACCCTTTTAGCCTCAACCATATCTCTAACAAAGTGATATTGAACATCAATGTGCTTTGTCTTTGAATGATAAGCGGGGTTCTTAGCCAAGAAAATTGCACTTTGGCTATCACAGTCTATCCTTATAGCTTGTTGTACCAACCCCATACTTGAACACAATCTCTGCAACCAAACTGCTTCCTTGCTTGCATGATTGGCTGCTATGTATTCTGCCTCTGTAGTTGAAAGCGCCACTACAGACTGTCTTTTACTCATCCAACTGACTGCACCTCCAAATAGGCTAAACACATACCCACTTGTAGATCTTCTTTGGTCCAGATCTCCAGCCCAGTCTGCATCAACAAAACCATGAATGTCAAACATTCTTTCCAATCCTGGTCTTCCCTGGTAGCACAAGCCATAATCACTAGTGCCACGTAAATATCTGAAAACCCGCTTCACTGCTATCCAATGCTCCTTCCCTGGGTTTGACATAAACCTGCTCAATACTCCCACTGCATGTGCAATGTCTGGTCTAGTACAGACCATTGCATACATCAAGCTACCCACTGCACTTGCATATGGAACATGGGACATATACTCCTCTTCCTCTTGTGTCTTGGGACACTGTTCAGCAGACAGCTTTACACCTACAGGAATAGGAACCTTCACCGGTTTACTATCCTGCATATTGAACCTCTGCAATATAGTCTCGACATACTTCCTCTGGTTTAACGAGAGCTTCCTCTTTGCCCGATCTCTCTTAATTTCCATGCCCAAAATATAGTTTGCAGCACCAAGATCCTTCATGTCGAATTTGGAGAACAGCTGGGTCTTCAAATCTTGGATAATTTCTTTGTCATTTCCAATCAACAACATATCATCCACATACAATACCAAATAAATAACATGGTCACCAATTAATTTAAAATAAACACAGTGATCCTCCTTGCTTCTAGTGAATCCAAGTTCCCGTATATAGGTATCAAATTTCTGATACCACATCCTTGGTGACTGTTTTAACCCATACAGAGACTTCTTCAACCTGCATACCAGTTCTTTCTTACCCTTCACCATAAAGCCTTCAGGTTGCTTCATGTAGATCTCCTCTTCTAGATCGCCGTGAAGAAATGTTGTCTTCACATCCATCTGTTCTATCTCAAAATCAAATGCAGCAGCAATAGATAAAAGTAATCTAATAGAAGTAACTTTGGCAACAGGAGAAAAAATATCACCAAAATCAATTCCCGGCACCTGGGAATAACCTTTTGCTACCAACCGAGCTTTTTATTTCTCCACCTTGCCTTCTACATTCATCTTCTTCTTAAACACCCATTTTCTCCCGATGGGCTTCCTTCCAGCCGGCAACTCCACCAGATCCCATGCCTCATTTTTGTGCAAGGATGCCATTTCATCAACCATGGCCTCCTTCCAGAGTTTTCCATCCTCTGAATCTACTGCCTCCCTGACAGTTCTGGGATCATCATTAGTTATAGTTAAAGAAAAAATTGAATAGCAATCATATGGACTATACCTTTCTGGTTGCCTTCTTTCCCGAGTTGATCTTCTCACAGCTGGAGTTTGTGGCTCTTCCTCTTCTGAGTCTTCTTCTGTTGTAGAGTCTGATTCATCCTCCTTTAGCTCAAACTTTATCTTCTCAGGTTCCTTTGGTAGGACTTCATGTGTAACAACATCTTTCACCTCTCTAAACACCACATCTAGGCTGTACACAACCTTCCTTGTTTCTGGGTTCCAAAGCTTGTAACCCTTTAAACCATCCTTATACCCAATAAAGATGCACCTTTCAGATTTATTATCCAACTTGGTCCTTTTCTCCTTTGGAACATGTACATAGGCATCACATCCAAATACCCTTAGATGTGAAAGAGAGGGTTTCTTACCAGTCCATACCTCATGTGGGGTCTTATCCTCCAACGCTGATGAAGGTGATCTATTAACTAAGTAACATGCAGTCTCCACTGCCTCTGCCCAGAATTCTTGTCCTAACCCGGTACCACTGAGCATTCTTCTTGCCTTTTCCATCAGTGTTCTATTCATTCTTTCTGCAACTCCATTTTGCTGGGGTGTGTATGGAGTAGTCTTCTGTCGTGCTATACCACACTTCTTACAGAACTCTTCAAATTCATTCTTGCAGAACTCCCCACCATTATCTGTCCTCAGCGCCTTTATCTTCTTCTCTGTCTGGTTTTCCACCAGAGCCTTAAATTCTTTAAATTTGTCAAAGACTTCAGATTTCTTCCTCAAGAAACATATCCATGTATTCCTTGAGAAGTCATCTATGAATGAAACATAGTACACAGACTTTCCCAGTGATGGAACTGACACAGGTCCAAACACATCACTGTGCACAAGTTCTAATATCTTGTTCGCCCTCTTAGCACAAGAAGGAAAACTCACCCGATTCTGCTTCCCATATACACAATGTTCACAGAAATCGAAATCCAGAGAGAAATTAGACATACCTTCTACCATACCATTTCTATGCAGTATTAGAAGGCCCTTCTCTCCAATATGTCCAAGCCTTTGATGCCATAACATGGTCTTTTCTCTGAAAGTAGTGACTTTTCGCTCCACTTTGGGAACCATGACTTTGTTACACCATCAATAACGATTATGCGATCAAATGGAAAATGGCATCAACCCATGGCATTCATCTACCCATGTTATCCATCCACCCATGGAATTTACCCATGGTATTGTAAATGGCATCGACCCATGGTATTCATCCACCCATGATATTTACTCGCCCATGGTATTGTAAGTGACCCATGATATGTATCCACCCATGGTATTCATCCACACGTGGGATTTACCCATGGTAAATCAAGTGATATCTACCCATGGTATCCACCTATGGTATTCTATCTCAAAAAAATGCTATAAATAAAAAGCCTCACTTTGTAAAATGACAGATTGTCCACCACAAGGTAGCTTCTACAGTTATTCTCTATTTTAATAAAACAAGTTTCTTTGTGGTTTTATTTTATTTGTGTTCTCTCTTTTTTTCTGGCTTTCTAGATTTGCAGATATTGTCAGATCCATTTCAAATTTTTAGATATTTGGGGTCTCCCCCCAAGATCTGGATCAGTGGTATCAGATTCAAGTTACGAATCCATGGGAATGAGGGTTTGAAGCATATTTTAGTTTCAATTTTTTGCAGCAATCTTCAACAAACTCCATGAATTTCTTGGGCGGCGAGTTTGAAGATCAGATATGAAAATTTTGGTGAAAATTTTATAAAATCAAAGACTAGATCTAGATTACTTGAAAAAAAACACCCAAATTCAAAAAAAAAATCGGCTGAATTGGAGTACGGATGAGGGAGATATCGTTGATTCTAAATCAGCAATATTACAGAAAATGTTCTGACGACAATTCGTGGACGGCGGCTCTCCTATAATTTTTCGTAGTTTTCATTACGAAATGAGAGAAATGGTTGTAGATATGAGCTCCCCTTGAAAAATGACCCAATTAAAAAAAAAAATCGGACGAATCGGAGTCCGGATGTAGGAGTTATTGTTGATTTAAAATCAACGATTTTTTTCAGAAATTTTGTGACGGCAAGATAGTTCCAGCGCGAATTTGAGAGTCTAGAGTCTCCAGATAGCGGTTTCAAATAAATGAGAAGATGAAAAATTATTATTCCATTTCCAAAAACAGGTTATAATAAATATTCCAAGTTATATTGACCGAGTTATGCTCATTTTAAATATGGAGTAGCATTCGGAGCAGGTTCCCTTTGGAGACATGCCCTCCCACCCCACTTTAGTAGGCACCTACTTCACATTCATCAGTTTCAACATAGTAGAATTCAGCTTGGGTTATTTGGAGACATGCCCTCCCACTCCAAGCTATGTAGGCACCTGCTACTTCATCAACAATTAGCATCACGATTATGGGTCAACCGCACAAAATCCATTTCATCGAAGTCCATTTGCTAGGCCGCACACTGTTAGTAACACAGTTGGTCACAAGCATTATAGGGTATCTCTATCCTCAGATCTTTGTTTTTCATTGTTTTGGTTCATCCACAAACCCACACTTCATCGAAGTCCATTTTCTAGGCCACACACTGTCAATATCACAATTGGTCACAAGCATTACAGGGTATCTCTATCCTCGAATCTTCGTTCATCACGGTTATGGGTTAACTACACAAAACCCTTCTCTTCAGTGGCTCTTCATATTCAACAAAGGCTTATCAGGAGGGAACTTCACGCAATGGGGACCATTGCTTCTTAAGGAGGGAGGAATGATCCGAATGGAAAATGGCATCAACCCATGGTATTCATCTACCCATGTTATCCATCCACCCATGGAATTTACCCATGGTATTGTAAATGGCATCGAACCATGGTATTCATCCACCCATGATATTTATTCGCCCATGGTATTGTAAGTGACCCATGGTATTCATCCACACATGGGATTTACCCATGGTATTGTAAGTGGTATCTACTCATGGTATTGGCCTATGGTATCTACACATGGTATTGTAACTCAAAAAATCCTATAAATAACAAGCCTTGGTTTGTAAAAGGATAGATTGTCCGCCACAATGTAGCTTCTACAATTATTCTCTGTTTTAATAAAACAATTTTCTTTGTGGTTTTATTTTCTTTGTGTTCTCTCTTCTTTTCTAGCATTCTAATTTTGCAGATCTTGTCAAATCCATTTCAACTTTTTAGATCTTGGGGCCTCCCCAAGGGCTTTCTAGTTTTGGTTTGTCAGATCCATTTCAAATATTTTAGATCTTGAGAACTCCCCAAGATCTGGATCAGCTACAGCAGCCAGCATACGAGTTTCCAGTCTGAACTCCCCGCATTAATACCAGTGTTCCCTGAACCATCTTGCAGGCATCTTTCTCGAACACTGTTTTTACACCTGCATCATCCATCTTGCTTACAGAAATCAGATTTCTGGCCAATGTAGGAATATGCAGAACACCAGGAAGTGTTCTAATCCTTCCACCTTGCAGCTTCAACTTGACTTTTCCACGTCCGACGATTCTGGCCTTCCTATCATCCCCTAGGAAGACATCACCACCATCATATTTCTCATACTCGCAGAACCACTCCCTATGGGGATTGAAGTGAAAGGATGCACCTGAGTCAATCAACCATGACTCATGATCTACATGTGTATTTGAAGAAGAAGCCAAATACACATCCCCACCTTCATCCGAGGTGGTTTTTGCCTCTGCAGAAGGAGCATCATCGGATCCCTTTCCTTTCTCAGGAGCTTTAGATCTGAAGTCCTTTTTGTAGTGCCGTTCCTTTCCGCATTTCCAGCACACCTTTACAAACTTTCCAGGAGATTTAGATCTCCCTCTAGATTTAGATCTCCCACTCGAAACCTTATTCTTGTTTCTGTTCTGGGACCTTCCTCGTACAGATAAGGCATCTCCATTATGACCCTCCATATTTCTCCGTCTCATTTCCTCCGACAGCAAGGCTGAGATAATGTCATCAAAATTCAAGGTTGCTACCTATTGCAATAACGGCCCCCTAATGAGTCCCCATGAGAACACAACCAATGAGTACACTTATCTTCATTTGAGATTTTAATATCAAAAGATGGCCATTTGCTGATGAAGGTGTTCGGATGCTCTATCACGAGGTCTCCATCCTTCATCCTTAGGTTACCCAACTTTTTCAGGAACAACTTATTCACCAGAGACTTAGATTGGTACAAATTCCCATGTTTTCCCACAAATTCTTCATCGTAGCTTCCCCAGATACATTCAACAATACCGAATCTAAGACACACAACCGTATTGTGCTCTTAGCCTTCCGATCTAGTTTCTTCCAGTCTTCATCTGACATTTCCATTGGTTTAGTACCTAGATCTACTGCGATCCACTGATCTTTATCCACCAGCAGATTCTCCATATTGAGCTTCCACAACTCAAAACTCTAACCATTAAATTTATCGATCTCTATCTTTCCGCCGCTCGCCATCTTCTTTCACCGCAAGAATCGATCCCACAGATCTCCCACTGAATAGGGTCTACCTCAGGCCTGAGCAAAAAACCCTCAGTAGAAAAGGTGTCCCCTTGAAGCCGAAAAAACTCTGATACCAAATGTAGGTTTTAACACGAGATATTTTTATCTACCTGAACATATAACGAAAATAAACAATAGTGAAGACATAAAACATAAAGCAGAGATAAACACAATTCCCCACGGATCCCAAATCGAGACGACAGAAACGATTTTTGATATATTTCACTTTTAGTGTTACAACACATATATACATGCCAAAGCATACACAAACCCCAATCCATTAACCACCTTGGATTAGAACATAACCATAGTTCCCTTGATCGGATCTACAAAAATACCAGGATGTAAGAACTCCATCGTACCCAGAACCATGAGAAAAACCATGCAAAAAACCATGTGGAGTCTGGAACTACCCAATGGAAATTAAGGACCAAAAATTTTCGCTGAGCCATGCCTCGGACCCCAGCACGGGGGGCTCCGCCCCCGTGGCCCCCATTGCGCCCGGAGTCAAGGGAGCGCTATCGCCCCACAACGTGTGCTTAGTCATGGAAAGAATATAACACATACCCAACATTATCATTTATGTTGTTTTGTTGACTTTAGAAAATCTTTAGACATTGTTCCTCGAGAGAAGTTATGGAAAAGGTTTGATGAAATAATGGTTCCTTCTGAGTTAAGGGTTGTTGTTATTAGATTATACGAGAATGTTATTTCCAAGCTTAAGACCATCGAGGGTTTCTCTACTGGCATTAAATCCAACATGATTGTTAAGAAAGGATGTCCCCTATCCTCTACCGTTTTTGGCATTTACATTGACAAGATTGACGAATGCTTAGAAGCTACTTGCTCTAAGGGACCAAGCTTGATGGTATAATAACTACTCTTCTTCTTTATGTTGATGATATCATCCTTCTTTGCAGGAGTCCCAACGATCTCGAAAAGAAGCGTAAATCCCTCTATGATTATTGTATTAAGATGGGTATGAATGTTAACACTGATAAGACCAAAGTTACGATTATGAAATCTAAGAAGATCACTTATGAAAATCTCATCTATGATAACAATTACTTAGAGAATGTTTCTTCTTAAAAATATTTAGGTATTGACATTCACCATCAGCTCAATTGGAACTATAACATCGAGAAAATGATTTTAGGAGGTTAGAAAGCTTACTACGATCTTGAAAACAATTGTAAGACAATTAATCTTTGGTTTTGGATTCAAAAAAATTTCCTCTTAGAGACTCTTCTCACCCCTATTATTTTATATGGATGTGAGGTGTGGGGTTGTAGTATTTCTAGATATTCTTGGAGAAATAATGAAATTCTCCAAAAATAATTCATAACCTACAACCTCAATTTTAAAGGTAATACTACCTACCATATTCTCTTGATTGAGGCTAGCCTTTCCCCCATTGAATGCACGACTATGTTTACGTATCTTATATATAAGAAGAATTTGTAAAAAATGGAAGCCAAGAGGCTCCCAAAATTTTCTTCTAACTCTAGTCAAAACCATCTTCGGCTCAGGTGAGGGTGGCATAAGGATGCCAAGTCCTTGCTTTACCATTGGGAGATAAGGGAGGAGACCCTCTTGGGGAACAAGGATAATATTAAAACCATCATTACTTCCAAATTTAAGGATAAGTTGTGGATTGATAAAGATTTAGAGTGGAAAATAAAGTTAAGATACTATAAGGAGGTAATTAACCCCACACATGCTAACCAGAATTACCTTTCTCTATTAATGAGTGCTAAGAAGAGAATGAATATTGGAAGGATCAAAACTAATTCTCTTGAACCCCGAAGTGAAACTAAACGTTGGTCTATTCCCAAGATTCCTTGGGAGGAAAGAATATGCCTCATTTGCGATACTAAGAAAGTTGAAGATCAAAAGCACTTTCTCTTGGATTGTCTAGTCATTACTCACATGTGTTTTCATTTCCATAACATTTTCCCCACTACCAAACTCCTGGAATTGTTGATTCAAGAAAACTCTAGTGACCTTAAAATGCTTCTTTCCCTCCTCTTTTATCATAGAAATAAAATCCTAAATAATATCAATTAACCACTTCTTTATTAAGGTACAATATACCATATTGTTCTTAGTAGACGTTAATCATCATCATCATCATCATAATTTATTATTATTATTATTATTATTATTATTATTATTATTATTATTATCAATACCTATTAATTACAATTAATTATTATTAATAATAATAATTATTATTAGTGAATTTATATTTTATTTAAAAATAATACTACTATATAAATATTTATATTTATAATAATTTGTATTAGTATTTTTTATTATAATTAAGTATATATAAACATTTATAATTAAATTTTGTATTTATTGTAATTATAATTTAAATTTAAAATTTAATAAAATTATTTTATTATAATTATATTAACTATTTTTTATTGTTTAATATATAATTTTATTAATTTATGTAAATGTTTATGTTTATAATAATTATTATCAGTATTATTTTTTAATTGTAAAGTATTAATTTTAATTTATTAATTGATGATGATGATGATGATGATGATGATTAACGTCCACTAAGACTAATGCGATCTATCAGACCTTTAGAATAAGAAGAATCTAATTGTAATGGTTTAGAATCTTATTTCTATGCTAAAAAGGAAGGGAAAGAAGCACACCAAGATCACTATAGTTGGGCTGACTTAATAAGTCAAGAAGATTGGAAGTGTCAAAGATGTTAGAGAAATGAGAGAAGATGTGAGGAAGGGTTGGACAATCTAAAAAAAAGTTATTTTCATCCTCCATTCTCTTAGTATCACAAAGTTATATCATCCCACACAGTGTTGGGAGTAGACCATCTCCTAGTTTCACTTTGAAGCTCATGAGAATTAATTCTAATCTTAGCGATGTTCATATTTTTCTTCAAGCTTGTCAAAACAGAAAGATAATTTTGGTTCTCAATGGTGGGGTTGATCACCTCCTTATAATATATTAGCTTCTCTTTATCCTCCAACTACTTATCATCCCATAGCTTATCCTTAAATTTGGAGGTGATAGTATCTTTCACACTATCATTGCTTCTGAGGATGATCTCCTCATTTATCCCCTAATATATGAGCCAAGAGTCGGCATCCTTGTTCTACCCACACTTGGGGCGAGGGTGGGGGTTTTGGCTAAATTTAGAAGCAATTTTACGAATCCTCCTGGATTCGATGTTGTAAAGCTTCTTCTTATACATTAGATATTTAAACATAGTCCTTCTCTCAATAGGGGAGAGGCGAGCTTTGATCACAAGGATAGGATAGGGGGTATTTCCCTTGATCTTGAGATTGTAGAATATAAATTTCTTTTGAATCATTTCAATCTTTCTCCATGACTATCTCAATATACTACAACCCCAGACTTCACAACCATACAGGACAACAAGGGCGACGAGGGTCTCAAAGAGGAACCTTTTTTAATTCTCTATATTAAATATAATTATTGATAAATGTGATTGATATAAGCTTATCGACATTTATCAACCACTTTTATGTGGCTATTATTTAAATTAATTTATATAAATATTTATATTTATAATCATTTTTATTAGTATTATTTTTTAATTATAAATTATTAATTTTAATTTATTAATTAATAATAGCTCTTTATATTAAATATAATTATTGATAAATATAGTTGATATAAATATTGATAAATGTGATTAATATAAGCTTATAAGCATTTATCAACCACATAAATGTGATCAAAATCATATTATAAGTGTTGAATTGCATATTTAAATAAACAACGTTAACAATTTTTTGAAACAGTATGCACGCAAGGGGAAGGCATTGTTTTCCAATATTTAAATGGATTCTCACTAGAACATATCTCACGAAACTGTCGCAATGGTAATCTCATAAATCAGTCACAGAACCAAGATGTTATTAAATTTCACAACATGGGTAGGCTTTCCATAAATTAAGAGGTCTGTTTTGACTGAAATTTTCATATAGGTTGTTGTGGAGGGGGAAAATGATAAGAAAAATCAAAGAACCCAGAGGCATTGTTCTATAATTTTGAAAGTTACATGGCACGGGAAAATTGAATTCGATGCCCATCAGTTTGCTGAAAATTTGTGCTTTATTTTTTGAAAATTATGGTATGCTCCGATGACATGTTGGAGCATACACGAAACATAAAATCTCAAAAGAAAACAGGGAAATGTTATTCCCACAGTAACCAGTTTCCATAGAGATGAAAAACTTAAATTAAAATCAATGACAAACACATTTTTTGCCACAAAAATTACATAGCCACACATAGGGAGACAAAACCAAAGAGAATTTTTCTATTTCTTTCATCTGCTTCAGTACGCTTCAACTCTATTACATAACATATGAAGAACAATCCACTTAATACAAAAATGGCGGAGCTAACAATTTAATGCTAATTTATATTGGATCGGATAGGTAACAACAAAATCGTCCTTCCGCTTTGTTCTATTTTTTCTTCACGAAACAACGTATAAAACACATAATGTCGGACTTGAACTTCTATGGGTTTCGACAATGAAACCATGACACGTCCGCGCCCTCATCGCATTTCTCACACAAAACTTAACATGTTGCAATAACCAAAAACTTAAATTCTTACGATTATGATGTGTGATGGCACTATCGCATCGCAACTTAAAACAGATATCTTGCGGGCGCTATCCACTTGAGCTTTGCGATGTGCGGTATGCAATTGCATCACATCGCAACTTAAAACTTTAAAGTTGCAGGCACTGTCCTCTTGAGATTTTCATCGTGCGATATGCAATCACATCGCAACTTAAAACAAATAACTTGCGGGTGCTTAAAATGTAAATCTTAAATTGTGTGAAGTGCGAAATGCAATGTGCAAAACGTTGGGAAGTGTAAAAAAGTGAAAGGTGACGAAAAGAGAAATACAAAGGTTTGCATGCGGATTTGGTAATGTATTAAGGTTGGATGGGTCCCACCAAATCGCATGGGTGGAGTTTTACGTTTTGGCGAAGTCTTAAGAAGAAAAGGTAAAACTTGTGGGGTGCCAAGTGCGAGAAAAAGGTAGGTGAATATAACAGAAGGAAATAAAGCAGAGTAAATGACTCAAGTACTTTGTTTTATGATATTTTATGGAAATTTCATGAAGTAGAATGAACGCCTGCGGATTTGAATCATGTGATTTTTCCTTCCTTGCAACAAACATTCAATTTAAGCGTGGGTTGCTGCCAACTTATTCATGGTGGTGGTTGGGAGTGTTTCCAACACTCCCCCTTAATCACAGCTACCGCCATTAACTAATCCCAAACATTTTCTGAGATAAACAAAACTTTTCTATCCTAATGGCTTTGTGAGGATATCTGCAAATTATTCTTTTGACCTGCAATGTTGCAACACAATTTCAGTATTGTTAACTAATTCCCTTATGAAATGATATTTGGCATCGATATGCTTTGTTCTCTTGTTGAAAAAAAAATTATTTGACAATGAAATTGTTGAAATATTATCACAGAAAATTGTGGTTCCTTTGTCCTGTTCATGACATAAATCCCTCAGCATCCCTCTCATCCAAACTACTTGACATGCTTCTGTTGTTGCTGATACATATTCAACTTCTGCTGCTGATAATGAAACTATTGGTTCCTTCTTTGAAGCCCATGAAATGGTTCCGGATCCCAAATGAAAAACATACCCTGATGTGCTCTTTCTGTGATCAACACTTCCATCACAATCACCGTTAGTGTAACCAATCAGCTTAAAATCATCAGTTGCGGAGTATAAAACACCATACTCCTTCGTCCCATTGACATACTTTAAAATTATTTTGGCTACTTTCCAATTTGTCTCCTTGGGTGTCTCCATGAATCTGGATATCAAACTTACTGCATACATTATATGAAGCCTAGCTACAGTCAAATAAATTAAACTATCAACCATGCTTTGTACAATTTTAAATTGGCATTCTTGCTACAATATTCCTTGCTCAAATTCAACCCCATGATAGTTGGAGTTGATGATGGCTTCTTGTTCTGCATATTGAACCTTTTTAAAATCTCTGCAACATACTTTGCTTCGGAGATAAAATTTCCCTTTTATTTTTGCTTCACTTATATGCCAAAAAAATATCTTAACAATCCCAGGTTAGTCATTTCAAACTCACTTTTTATGACTGTTTTGAAATCCGCAATGAGAGAAACATCATTGCTTGTAAAAATCAAATCATCTACATACAAAACAACAATAAGAGTTTTACTGTCATTTTCTTTGATGTAGAGTGTGGGTTCACCATCACACTTGTCTAACCCATTGTCCATCAAGTAAGCATCAATCCTACTGTACCATGTACGTGGTGCTTGCTTCAGCCCATAAAGATCTTTCCGCAACTTACATACCTTGTGTTCTTGGCCTTCTATTTCATAGCCAAGAGGTTGTTCAACATAGAATTCCTCTTTCAACACTCCATTCAAGAATGTTGACTTCACTTCCATTTGATAAAATTTCCATTTTTGTTGTGCTACTATAGATAACACTGTCTGCACTATCTCCATCCTTGCAACTGGTGCAAATGTTTCCTTGTGGGAGGCCCACTAACTCCCACGTGTCATTTATTTCTATTTCTACTATCTCTTAATTCATTACCTCAATCCACTCCTCTTCTTTGACTGCATCTTCAAAGTTTATTAGGTCATCTACATGGAAATATAATGCAAATAAAGAATTTAGACCATCACTGCTCTCAAATTCTTGTTCATATATTTCACTTTAATTTTTGAATTTTGGTCTTCTTATATCTGCTGAAGATGTGCTTGGAGTTGCACTTGAACTCAAGGGACTTGCTAATCCTTATGGTGTTCTTGGAGAAGCACTTCCATGGTAGTGCAATGCTATCTTATTTTTTTCTTGTGGTGTGCTCCGTTGAGCTTGCGTAGGTGGAGGAGGAGCCACCATTGAGGAGTTACTTGCTACAGTCCATTCCTCTTTCTCTTCATGAGACATACATGTCTTCACATTTATTTTCTTCTC
Organism: Pinus albicaulis; assembly: GCA_034641835.2. Classification (NCBI taxonomy): domain Eukaryota; kingdom Viridiplantae; phylum Streptophyta; class Pinopsida; order Pinales; family Pinaceae; genus Pinus; species Pinus albicaulis. The sequence goes on from JAXQQM020072807.1 coordinate 15,805, forward strand.
TAAACTTTCATCCCATGCTTCTTCTTCTATGAACTAAACATCTATGTTGATTATTACTTTCTTGGTTGATGTATTATAAAGCTTGTAAGCCTCAGATTCATCATTGTACCCAAGAAATATACATTTCTCCCCCTTTTTGTCCAACTTCTTCCTTAACTGATCCGGGACATGTGCATATGACACACATCCAAACACTCTCATGTGAGTGAAAAATTGCTTTGTTCCACTCCATGCTTCTTTTGGAACTCTATTCATAAAAATTTTGGTTGGACATCTATTTATGATATATGTTGCACAAGAGATAGCTTCTGCCCAATAATCATTTAGAAAATGTTTTTCCTTCAACATACTTCTTGCCATGTCCATGATGGTCCTATTCTTTCTTTCTGTTACACCATTTTGGTGAGGTGTATACTTTGTGGTAAGTTGCTTGTGTATTCCATGCTCCCTGCAGAAATGTAGGAAGTATTTGGAGATATATTCTCCACCTCTGTTAGTTCTCAACACTTTTATGTAGTGTCCACCTTTCTTCCCAACAAGAGCTTTGTAGTGGTAGAACTGTTCAAACACTTCACTTTTCTGCTTTATAAAATATACCCATGTCTTCCTTTTGTAATCATCTATAAATATCAAAATATAATGACTTCCACCTACTGATGGAATTTCCATTGGTCCACATAAATCTGAGTGGACAATCTCCAAAGGTGCCTTTTCCCTTATACTATTTCCTGCTTGAAATGATTCTCTATGTTTTTTTCCCGATATGAAGCCTTCACATAGGCTCTCTGGTTTCTCTATGAGTGGTAATCCCTTTACCATGCCTTTTCTATGCAACAAGTTCAACCTCCAAAATTGAGATGACAAAATCTCAAATTCCATAACCAGTTCTCATGTTTCACTTCTTCTTGAAATATTTCTTGTGTGACAAATGCTACAACACCTCCTTCCTTCAAGTCAGATATCATCTTGAGAGGAAACATTCTATTGCTTGTCATATGCAATTTTTCAATGAGCTGTCTACTTGGAGGTTTATCCATGATTGTGCACACATCATCTTTAAAAAACAAATTGTAGCCCTTTTGCATGAGTTGTCCAATTCTTAGAAGGTTACATTTAAAGCCAGGGACATAATAGACATCTAGCATGAAATTCTTCTCTCCCTTTTTTGTCAGAACATTTACTCTCCCTTTTCCCATGACAGAGACTTTGCTATGAGTCCCCAATGTCAGTTTAGATTTTACACTTTCATCTAGATTACAATACATTGTTATGTTTCCAGTCATATGGTTACCACACCCTGAATCTAAGAACCATATATCTTCTTGTTTTTCTTGTGCTACATTACAAGCTAAAAACAAATCTTCGTGGTTCTTATTTTCTTTTGTAAAATTTACACTTGTTTTACTACCCATGTCATTTTTCTTCTTTATACATTCATTTGTATAATGACCATACTTTTTGCAATAATGAAATTTGTTACACGATGGTTTTTACCCAGTCCCTACCACATTCCCCATCCCACTTTTAATGGAGGACCAGCCCTGACTGTAACGTGTTATCATGCCTTTAGAAATCATCATCAATGCATTCCTCTAAGCATGAGCTTCAATTGCCCTAAAGACATCTCCTTGCAAAAAATCAACGAAAACACTCTCCTTTTGCATTGTGTGAAATGGAACGGTTCGCTTAGCGTGCCAATGGAAGAAAATCTACAAAAGAGCCCACGCCAAGCCCCAGCGCTCTTGTCTGAGAAGTAGTCACGCCAACCAATTTAAGTGTTTTAAATAAAGATGGAGGAAGTTTCAATAAACTCAGCTTACTCAGAAACCATTGGCTATCTTGAGTTGGGAGGTTTGGTTGCGGGAGTTCCATGGAAGGGAAGTGGTTTTCCACCTCTCATGGAACCTTCCTTGATGATAGGGCCAATCCCACAATAATAGGGATCCCAACTCCCTCCTTCCCATCTATAAAAGCTTGCTCAATTCCATTGCAAGCTAGTCTTGAAGTGCCTAAGCTTTGAATCTCCAAATTCCCAAGAGCCTTTGTGCTGTAAGAGCCCTCTTTCTTCCCTTAAGGCCGACTCAAGTAAGGAGACCATCGTCGAGAGACTCTGGAGAGGTTTTCCCTTTCCCTGGCGAGCTTTGCGAGATGTGAACGACTGGAGACCCATCTGAAGGAGACCGCGACGTCAGAACATTGGTTGTACTCTCTTTCGATTGTTATTTAATGAATGATTACGGTTATGGTTCCACTCTGTTTTCACTTATGTTAATAACGAGTTATATCCTTTCTGACTGATATATAGTTGTGTATTCTGGATTTTATGCTTGTATTCGTGTTGTTTCTTGCATGTGCAGGTGTCCATCCGTGGAGATCGTGGGAGGATCGTGATCTTCCGAGGCTGAGGAACGGGAACGCTTTCTTCTACGGATCATAGCATTGGATTCCAGGTAGGCCTCCATCTTTGGTCTTTTATTTGTAACTAGGAACTTGCGCTGTAACATTTGATGATTGTTGCTAGACCTATTTGGAAGCAAATAGGGATCGCCTACGTGTAGCGGAGAGGGACACCTCCTCAACAAATTGGTGACTCCGGTTCTGAGGTGGGAAGGGGACGAAATCGCTCAGCAATCCTTTTAGAAGCTGAAGACGTTGCTTGTCAATGCTTCGTTGCTTCGTCCTCCGGACTACCACCGCGACTTCACTTTATATCTCGCCGCCGCATTTAGCACCATAGCCATGGTCTTGGTGCAGGATGACGATGACGGTAATGAACATGTTGTTTATTATCTGTCACGGAACCTTCTCGATATAGAAACGCGATATGATCATGTCGAGAAGTTGGCGTTAGCAGCCGTACAGCATCTGGTAGCACCTCACCAGGATATCCTTTGCGTCGATAAGTGCAAATTTGTAACCATGTAGCGTATATTCTTTCTGAACAATTACGGGGGCAAATTACTCCAAATGGATTGTGATCCTTGCCAAAGAGTTTGACTTAGAGTTCACTGTTGCTAAGTCAACTAAATCAGAGGTCTTTCTTGATTTGATATGTTCTCTCCCTACGGATACTCCCTCACACTAGAAAGACCATATACCAGACAGAAAACAATTTCTCCTTAGGTGCTACATTCCCCTTAGTCGGTGACATGTAGTGTATCTTGGAACCTTGGCGTTTCGGTCGAGTTGGATAAACCCACCATCGGATTATTTAGGTCCCGACCTCTTAGTATAGTAGGAAATCCTTATACCGCATTGAAGTAGATTCGGTGCTCCGGCGATGCGTAACCTTGGAAGAGGCTGAAAAGGTCCTAAATGACTACCACAATGGTGCCTGTGGTGGACATATGTCCGGGTATACTACTGCCCAGAAGATTCTGCGAGCAGGTTATTTCTGGCCTTCCATATTCAAAGACTGTATCACTACAGTCCGTAAATGTCATGGATGCCAGATATTTCAGCGCAAGATGCGTGCGCCGCCTTTACCATTGCATCCCGTTATTACCGTCAACCCTTTTGCGAAATGGGGCATGGATTTTATGACGTGTAACCCTCACTCGACCGGGGGGCATGCGTATATCATTGTCGTCGTCGACTACTTCACCAAGTGGGCCGAGGCGATGCCTACACTAGCTGCTGACGGGAAAACGGCTGCTCAATTTATATTCAACCACGTTATTGCACAGTTTGGGGTTCCTCAAGCCATCGTCACTGATCACGGTACTCATTTCCGAGATTATATGATGGCGGAGCTGACTTCAAAGTTGGGCTTGCGTCACGACAGCTCGACACCATATTACCCTCAAGCGAATGGTCAGGTTGAAGCAGTGAACAAGGTTTTAGTCACTATGCTTCAGCAAACAGTTGGTATTCACAAATCTAATTGGCATCTCCAACTGTTCTCAGCTCTCTGGGCATACCGAACATCTGCAAAGAGCGCAACTGGGTTCACACCATTTCAATTGGTGTATGGTCTGGAAGCAACTCTTCCGGTTGAATGCGAGATTCCTTCGTTGAAATTAGCTATGGAGCTTCTACCTAATACTTCTGCTAAGGAAGAACGTCTTCTGTATCTGGAACGGTTAGATGAAACCCGTCGTCTGGCTGCTTTGGTTATCGAAGCACAAAAGAAGAGGGTCAAAACTCATTTTGATCAATCTGTTTCTCCTCGTTCCTTTATCGAAGGAGACCTCGTCCTCTTGTACGATCAAGCACATGACAAGCTTGGAGCCGGTAAGTTCCAGCCTATGTGGCATGGGCCCTATATAGTAAAACGCGTTTTGAAAAATGGGGCCTACGAGCTTATAGATTATGAAGGAGTCCCGCTGGCGCAGCCCAGAAATGGGTTGTACCTCAAAAAGTACTATGCCTGAAGTGATTTCTTGGTGTGGTGTGTGTACATAGGTGTGTGATTTTCATTTGTGTGCATGTATAGTGTGGTGTGCTTTGTAAACATCTTTCTGCTGATCGGGTCTTCCTGGTTGTGCAGATGTCTATTCACCCATTTGTTGGTTTCACGGATGGTGCCTCCCGCAGTACCAGGAATCTGTCTTCAGCAGCCTGGGTAATCTATGATCCTGCTAGTGAGTTGGTCAACCTGCAAGGAGTGTGTCTAGGACGTACCACGAACAACATCGCGGAATATAGTGTTGTGTTAGAATTATTAACCGAGGCAGTAAACCTTGGTATCCGTGAATTTCTCGTGTATCTAGATTCACAACTTGTAGTGTTACAACTGAACGGACACTATTCGGTAAGGAACCCGTCCATCTTACGTCTGTATCTGTGTATTCGATTACTGGAAAGAAATTTTGACTACATTACATATCATCATATACCCAGGCATTTGAATACATTAACAGATGCAGTAGCAAATTTGGTATTAGACAGACATTTGCGCAATTTGTAAATCATCATCACATGTAAAGAAAGATCCATCCAGAAATAGATATGCACATATATATCTATATATATATATATATATATATAATATATATATATATATATATATATATATATATATATATATATATATATATATATATATATATATATATATATATATATATATATATATATATATATATATATAGATATCGAAATGTTTACATAGAGTGTGTCACATAAAGTCAAAATATACATAATCGTCTTAAGTACATCTGGAGACGATATGTCTCTCAAAAAATAGGTGTGGTATAAATCCTAAGAGCTAATCCGCATGGTGCTCATGATAGCACGTGACTGCACGCACTAAGCGTCTCAGGATTCGGTGGATCCAACCTGGAACTCCCACCGTGTGACGCTGGTATGCCATCGGTACGTCCGCCAGCCAAGCATAGTCCGGGATCCCTCGGGCAATGCCCTCGAGATTCTGGATCAACTCCTCTCCTCCGGTACCCTCTCCTTGAGGATCAGGGGCGAGTTGAGTCCTCCGTGAGATTGGAGACATCCCAGCTGGTCTCTCAGGTCCCACATCTGCATACATATATGAAATGTGTTAGGATGAATGTGTATTAACAAAAAAAAAAAAACATAAAACATAAAATAAAAAACATGAGGTCTTACCCAACTCCTCGTCCAAGTCATCTCCTTCTGGCAGTGGGAGATCTGGGTCTCCGGTGAAGTCAGTTCCTGCATAGGGCCAGTCTTGCACTACAATCAGCTGGCACCGTAACCACCTAAAGAACTCCGGCCTCCAGGACATATGTTGGCTGCCTCCAGCTCTGGGCATTAATGCTGCCCAGCGAGCCATTCTTGGCTCTTGTGGTATCGGATCTACTACTGAGGCCCCTTGGCCCTGGAAGATTGGTAAGTGTTCCAGAATGAACGATACCAGGATGGAACCATAGCCAAACTGTTTCAGTTTAGCTTGTTTGCATTTTGTGAGCTGCCTTTTCATATTTATTGTTACTGCTGTTGCCCAGTCGAACAGTAAGGGACTCATGCATTCTGAGGCCAGCAGGAGTTGGGCCTTTGTGGCCTCGTGCGGTGCCTGCGATCCTGCAGCCCGCGTGATGGTATGTAGGACAACTCTCAATGCCAGATCGGGGATAGTGTGGATATCCACCTTCTTGCTCCCTGATCCCATTTGTGCTCCTCGGCACACTCGTGCCATCACTTCTTCCATCTTCTCGCCAGATGGTCTGCTTCCAGTCAAGACAGGGATCGGACCTCTGCGAGACAATCCGGTGATGAAATACACATCAGAAACCTCCAGCTCCAATACCTGATCTCACAACTTGAACACTTGTTCATGTTCATCCCAAATACTGATCAAATACTGGAGGAGCTCGGGCTGAGCTCGTAGACAGGGTGTAAGGAAGAACTTCTTCAGCCCACAGTTTCTGAGGGCATTCATGCAAGCCTCACTTTCTATGGCCTATTCATCCTCTTCTCCATGCTCTCGTTCTTTCCATTCAATCACCATTTTTCTTGATTACCTGCATCCATATGGTCATAAACCCTTAGTTAGATCTCTGGTAGGCTTCAAATTCCATTCAATTTGGTTAAAATATCGAATTTTTAGGTGGAATTTTAGGTTCGGCCACTAGCGCGGCTGTTTTGTGAACAGGCGCACCACGTGGCGCGAGCCCTTTGTATAAAAGAGCCCATTGGCGCGGGTCCGTGCCCAATACCCACGCCAATGAGCGCGGCCCTAAAATTTCAAAAAGTGGCCACAGAGGACTGATACACAAGGGAAAATCATTAAAAAATGGATGGAAATGAAGAGCAGAGAAGCGTCTCTTACCTGTAGCAGACGAGAATCTGAATGGTCAACCGGATCTGTCGCAATCGCCATCAGAAGTTTCCACTCCAAATGGACCACTGTTTCTTTTTACCAAGGTGAATAGTAAATGTAATTTTATTTTTACCATTTTGGCATATTTATAACTTTTTGACATAAAATGAGTTTTAAAAAGTTATTTTTATCAAATATTTTAATATGTTATGTCGAAAATGGGTTTTACGCTTGCTTGGTATGTGCAGCAGCAGGTTTTTTGCGACTTTAACGGTGGAAACGAGTTGTATTTTATACTTTTTCGGACTCGGTAAATACACGAAAAAGTCACTTTGGAGTCATCTTTCAGCTCTTTTCTGACTCTCTAAATATGAAAAGATTGCCGAGGCCCTTGTCGTTTCAATCTCGTTAAATTGGACACGAATCGACATCTACCCAGTATACGTTTAACCCTTTTTCGGGCTGGGATGGATTGATTACGAAAAAGGAATACCCTAGCCTATCGCGACTAGGAGGTTTTCCCGGATATTGTTTTCTACCTTTTCGGATCTGGGGAACTATTCACGAAAAGGGACCTGTGGAGTTTTCTTTTCCGCTGTCTTTTCAAACTCTCTAAACGTGAAAAGACGCCGAGTTCTTCCTTTGTCAGACTCGTTAAACCCTGATGACATCGGATCTAGTCGAAATGACGTTCTCCGAGTTCCTCCTTCCTAGGACTCGATAAATGCACTAGGATGGATTCGCCCGAAGGGCGGACTTATATCACAAGCATATGCTATCCCCTTCAAGCTTGTTATCAAAAATAATTGGGGTACTCGCCAGAAATGGTGGGGGAAAAATGGAACCATCGTCGTTGTAGTCGGCAGTATGTCGCTCTTGAACATGGCACTTGTCTGCATTCGTGTCGGGTTGGGGACATCTCATCTCGTTGCTTCACTTTGCCTCCGTGGGTTTGGATAATCCTTTTTGACCTCTCATCTGCTCATTGCCTCGTCACCATGACCTCTGATCCGTTGATGTCAAATACTGTCAAGTCCACTGTCGTGCCGTTTATATGTTCAAGAGAAGTTGGCCTCTACTAATATCAACCTTCCTCTGATTCTCATATGATTCTGATTCACAACAAAAACATCATGTTCCTCTGTCTCGTGTCGATGATGTGGGAAACATTATGGCCCACCTTCGATCAAGGTCACTTCCTGTCGACTTCAGCTCATTATCCAGGAAGTTGGTCTAGAGACTCCCTATGGTACCTTGGAGCCTGCATGCCTCAATGGCAGGTTCGTCGCATTTGACGTGAGGTTTTCATCATTGGCCTCCGATCGAGTGATTCTACGGGTGTTCGACGTCAGCTCATTTATTCACACGCCGTAGATTGTACCTGTAGTACCTTGAGGACCATTGTCATTATTGGTGGTTTCTCTCGCGTCTGTTAACAGCTTTCATCATTGGCTGGTAATCAGGCGATGTTCTTGCATGTTCGACTTCAACTCACATATTCGCATGCTTGAACTTGTACTTTGTTTGGGTCGAGATGGAGCGCAAGACCCTGGATTGTGTCTGTTGTAATCCAGGCTGCGATTGTGGATTATTATCATTATGTACATGACTCACTGATTGGATGGCTGCGACCATACCTGAGTCTATTTGTTTGATCTTAGTTGGATGGCTGCACCCATACCCTGGATCCGGATTATAGCATACTCTGTTTCGGATGGCTGCGTCCATACCATATATATACCATGTACTTGAGATATCAGTTGTATCTTTCTGCGCAGGTTTTTCCGACGGCGGGCCTTCAGTTGAACATGTTCTCGTAAAGCATTTCACCCCTCTCTCTCTCGGGCCTCATAATTTAGGGGGCATCTGTTACACAGTAATTTGTCACCGTCCCTACCATTCCCCGTCCCGCACAATGGAGGACCCATTTTGTGACCTGTGAACATTGTCATGCCTTGAAAACATCATCAATGCATTCCTCTAAGCATGAGCTTCATTTGCCCTAAAGACATATCCTTGCAAAAATCATGAAAAACATCCCTTTTTGCATTGGCGCGGGCAGACAGTTCAGCACTCGCGCCAATGGGGAAAATCCTGCAAAGAGGCCGCGCCAACTGGCGCTCTGTCCCAGAGCAGTAGTCGCGCCAGCCAATTTAAGGAGTGTTTTTTAAATAAAGATGGCGAAAGTTGTGTTTCAACAAACTCAGAAACCATTGCCTATCTTGAGTTGGGAGGTTTGGCTGCGGGAGTTCCATGGAAGGGAAGTGGTTTGCCACCTCCCATGGAACCTTCCTTGTTGATAGGGCCAATCCCACAATACTAGGGATCCCAACTCCCTCCTTCCCCATCTATAAAAGCCTGCTCAATTCCATTGCAAGCTAGTTTTGAAGTGCCTAAGCTTTGAATCTCCAAATTCCCAAGAGCCTTTGTGCTGTAAGAGCCCTCTTTCTTCCCTTAAGGCCGACTCAAGTAAGGAGACTATCGTCGAGAGAATCTAGAGAGGTTTGCCCTTTCCCTGGTGAGCTTTGCGAGACGTGAATGACTGGGGACCCTTCCAAAGGAGACCACGACATCAAAACATTGGTTGTACTCTCTTTCGATTGTTATTTAATGAATGATTACGGTTATGGTTCCACTCTGTTTTCACTTATGTTAATATGAGTTATATCCTTTCTAACTGATATTTAGTTGCGTATTCTGGATTTTATGCTTGTATTTTTGTTGTTTCTTGCATGTGCAGGTGTCTATCCACGGAGATCGTGGGAGGATCATGATCTGCCGAGGCTGAGGAATGGGAACGCTCTCTTCTACGGATCATAGCATTGGATTCTAGGTAGGCCTCCATCTTTGGTCTTTTATTCGTAACTAGGAACTTGCGCTGTAACCTTTGATGATTGTTGCTAGACCCCTGCTGGGCTAGTAGGGATCGCCTCCCCACCAAACTTCCAGTTTACCTCCTCAACAACATTGGACATGAGATTTATCATACCTCTATCCTTGTGCTTGATTATTGCTTGAGCTTTGGCTTTGATTCTGATTGATGCCCCTTCCACTTGTGCTTGCAGGGCTGCTTCTTCCACCTCTGTGTGGGCTTCTTCCTCTTCCTCGATATTTTTATCTTCCTAGACCTCTACCTTGACCAAAAGACATTTGTGTATTAAATTCATGCTCCATTGAGGAGTTTGTTGCAATGTTTAGTATGTTGTCATGAGACATCAGTGATGCATGAAGCTCATCCACTGAAAACTATGAGAGATCCTTAGTCGCTTCTATGGCCACAACTATGGCATCAAACCTTGATGGTACACTTCTTAATACTTTCTGAACTATTCTCCTATCTTCAAGTGTCTCACTATCAGACCTGATTTGGGTAACCAACCCAATCACATGTGTAAAGAATGAGTCTATATTATCAAACTCTTTCATACAAAGAGCTTCAAAATCTCTTCTCAGCATTTGAAGTTTTGATGCCTTCACCTTTGCCATGCCTTGGTAGGCTGTCTCGAGGGTATCCCATGCCTCCTTGGACTTCGTTGCTACTGAAACCCTTGGGAAAATACTTTCATGTACTGCTTGGAAAATATAGAAGAGGGCTTTGGAGTCCTTCATCTTTTTGTCTCTCAACAAATCTCTTTTTGCTTATGTCAAAGAATTATATGTTGCTGCATCTACTGTTGCTTGGAAACCATTTTCCACCAACTCCCAAATATCTTATGAAGAAAACAAGGCCTTCATTGTAATGGCCCAATAATCATAATTCTTACCATTGAACTGTGGTAGTTCTGGATTAGTCAAGCTTGTTCCTCCTGCTGCCATCTTGATTGTGTAAACAAAACCCTTCTCAATGCTGGAGAATCTACTTCTCAAAAAAACCTTTCAGGTCTTCAGTAAAGAACACTTTCTTTCACTGAGAGATTAAACCTGATCTGATACCATGTTGAAAATTCTAGTATGCTCCGATGACATGTTGGAACATACATGAAACAGAGAAGCTCAAAAGAAAACAGGGAAATGATATTCCCACAATAGCTAGTTTACACAGAGATGCGGAAATTAATTTAAAATCAATGATAACACATTTTTTGCCATAAAAATTATAGAGCCATGCATAGAGAGACAAAAGAAGAGAGATTTTTTCTATTTCTTTCGTCTGCTTCAGCAGGCTTCAACTCTGTTCAATAACATATGAAGAACGGTCTGCTTAATACAAAAATGATGGAACTGACAATTTCATGCTAATTGATGCTGGATGGGACAGGCAACAACAAAACCATCCTTCCGCTATGTTCTACTGTTTCTTCACAAAACAACATAAAAAAAACATAATGTCGGGATTGAATTTCTATGGGTTTCGGATACAAAACCACATCGCATCTGCGCCGTCATCACATTTCGCATGGCGCAAAATTAACTTGTCGCAATAACGAAAAACTTAAAATCTTGTGATTGTGATATGTGATGGCACTATCACATAGCAAATAAAAACGGATACCTTGCAGGTGTTATCCACTTAAGCTTTGCGATGTTCGGTATGCGATCGCATCTCATTGCAACTTAAAACTTAAAATTTGTGGGCATTGTCCTCCTGAGCTTTGCAACGTGAGATATGCGATCACATCACAAATTAAAACAAATAACTTGCGGGCGCTTAAAAGGTAAATCTTAAATTGTGCGAAGTGCGAAATGCGACGCGCAAAACATTGGGAATTGCGAAAAGTGAAAGGTAAGGAAAAAGCGAAAAAGGCATGTGGATTTTTTAATGCATTAAGGTGGATGGGTCCCACCAAATCGCATTGGCGGAGTTTTATGTTTCGGCAACGTCTTAAGAAGAAAAGGTAAAAAATTGCGGGCTGTGAAGTGCGGGAAAAAGGTAGGTGGTTACGGCGGAAGGATATAATGCAGAGTAAATGGCTCGGGTACTTTGTTTTCTGATATTTTATGGAAATTTCGTGAAGTAGAATAAACGCATGTGAATTTGAATCTTGTTCTTTGTCCTTCCCTGCAACAAATATTCAATTTAAGTGTGGGTCAGCTTATTATTCATGGAGGTGGTTGGGAGTATTTCCAACATTATTTACCAACCTCCCTATTTTGTTTGTTCGAATATTTGTGATTTGAAGAAGTGTTTTATTGGTTTGATTTGTGGTTGCAAAGAGGATAGGAATCCATATGTAGATGGAGAGAGTGTTTCATATTAACGTTGGCCTCAGAGATTCCAGCTATGCCCAAAATTCGATTCTATTATAGGTTTGGAATTAATTCAATCCATCAATTTATTTTTTCTATATGATATATTCGATTGGTATAATTTTGTGTTTTCTAAAGATTGATCACAATGAAATATTGCAAAGGAGTGGGTTAGAAATTGTAAAGCTTATTTTTGAGGAAACCATTTTATCAATGAACATGATTATGGAATGCTGCAACACGTTTCACATTGCATACCTTCGTTGTTCATCTGGCCCCAATGGGCTCTTCACTGCCCAAAACATAACATAGGCCCTCAAAGCCAAATATGTTGGAATTTCTGAGTATTCCAAGCACACAGAGGAATAAAACAATTCCTCAAATCAACACAGAGATTAATGGACAGAGATGCAGAAAACACTATTTTATTAAACTTAAAAAAAAAACTATTACAATACAAAATCTTCAGAACTGCTTTGTTCTAGATTACAAGGAAAAATCTTCTTCCAACTGCTGCACACGCAGTGTTTTTAATTCTGCTCTTTGTCTTCAAAAATGCACACACACAGTCAATATAATTCATATGCTCTCTTTTTTAGCCTTCTGGAAATTTAAGCATACACTGCTCTTTGTTTTAAAAACACACAGTCTTCTTCCTTTTTTTTTGTTTCACTGTCTTTGGGCATATACAACAACACACTTTACATTATATATATATTATAAACATTGAACATTTACAATATGTATATATATATATATATATATATATATATATTAAAACGTATATAACTATACCTTAAATCTTTAATTAAAAAAACTTCGTCGCGGTGCATTACAATCATAAAACATTTAAAACATAAAACAAAAAAAAACCTTAATTTCTCAAACCTCATATGAATGGCTTTTCATGGATTTGAGGATTCTTTATGCAAACTGGTTTTAGACTTTATCACATCCATTTGTGATGTGGGTGACTGGACATGCAAACCATGCGAACGGGCTCCCATTGGCTGGAGGTGGACCCCAGACAACCTCAAAAAAACATCAACCAGATTTCATAAAATCTTATCGCATCCATTCGGGAGGTGGGAGACATAGGCATCCGAATTTACAATAGGGCATTTATTGGCTTGTGGCTTCGTGACATGGTAGTGGTGGGTCCTCCATAAATACGATGTGGGCAATTTCAAACACAAATTGAATGCATGGTAAAAAAAAAACTAGTTGGTGAGATTTTTGACGCGGTGGTTGTAGAGTTTAAAGCGAATATGGCATGGTTTGAAATAATGTTTCATTTGCAGAGAAGTATGGCTATGACCATTATAAAAAAAATGGTTTTGCAGGGATTTAAATGCATAGTGGAGTGCACACAAAAAAAAATATGCCGCTACTGTACTTCCAGTTTCCATCAAAATTAAAACCCGTCCTGTTGCTCTGTTGCAGTTGAGTTCAACATGTCAACACTCCACCTTAAATTCAACTGCTGCATTCTCTTACATACCTAGAAATTTCCTCAAATAATTAAAAATTTTCTGCCCCATTGGTTTTGTCAACATATTAGCAAACTGTTCTTCAGTTCTGGAATGTTGCAAAACAATTTCACCGTTGTTCACTAGCTCCCTGATGTAGTGATACTTGGCATCAATGTGTTTCGTTTTATTATGAAACATTGAATTCTCTGATAATGTTATTGTTGAGTTATTATCACAATAAATTGTTGTTCCTTTTACTTGTTCATGACACAAACTTCTCAACATTCTCCTCATCCATCCTACTTCACATGTTGCTGCTCTAGCTACCACATACTCTGCCTCTATTGTATATAAAGCCACAATTGGTTGTTTCTTAGAATCCCATGTAATGGCTCCTGATCCCATATGAAAAACATATCGAGAGGTGCTTTTCATGTCATCTATACTTCAGCCTGATCACTGTCAGTATATCCAATCAATTCAAAATTTTCTGAAGTGGTGTATAAAATACCATACCTCTTTGTTCCTTTCAAATACCTCAGAATTATTTTTGCTGCTTGCCAGTGTGCCTCCTTTGGCATTTCCATAAATATGTAAATTAAACTTAAAACATGCATAATATTAATCCTAGTAGCAGTCAAGTACATAAGGCTGCCAACTATGCTCTTATACAAACTAGGATCGAAATCCTTGCTGTTGTCTGCTTTGCTTAACTTCAATCTCATCACTGTAGGAGTAATTGTTGTCTTGCAATCCTGCATGTTAAATATTTCCAGAATTTCTTTAACATACTTTGCTTGAGAAATAAAAATATTGTTTTCATTTTTCCCTACTTCTATTCCTAAGAAGTATCTCAGCAATCCCATATCAGTCATCTCAAATTCATCCTTCATGACTGTTTTAAAATTCTCAATGAGGTAAGCATCATTACCTGTGAATATCACATCATCAACATACAAAACATCAATGAGCATCTTATCATCTTTCTCCTTGATGTATAATATGGGTTCTCCTTCACATTTCTCAAACCCATTTTCCAGTAGATAGACATCTATCCTACTGTACCATGCTCTTGGTGCTTGTTTCAACCCATACAAAGCTTTCTTCAATCTACATACTTTGTGTTCTTGGCCTTCTTTCTCATAGCCCAGAGGTTGTTCAACATAAACCTCGTCCATCAATACTCCATTCAGGAATGCTGATTTCACATCCATTTGGTAAAATTTCCACTTGCACTGCTCTTACTGTTTCCATTCTTGCCACTGGTGCAAAAGTTTCCTCATAGTCTCTTCCTTGTTGCTTCTTGTAGCCTTTGACAACAAGTCTGGCCTTATGCCTTTCAATCTGACCTTCAACATTTCTCTTGGTGTTATAAACCCATTTCACTCCAATTACTTCTTTTCCTTTTGGGAGATCAACTACTTCCCTATCTTATTTTTCTCTATGGCATTCATTTCTTCATCCATAGCATCTGTCCATTTCTTATCTTTTACAAATTCTTTAAAATGAATAGGATCCTCTACATGAAAATACAATGCAAATAAAGAGTTCATACCTTCCTTTGCTTCCTCTTGCTCATAGATCTCACTCATACTTCTGAATTTTGTTCTTCTTTCACTTGCTATATTTGTGGTTGTAGAAGCACTCAAATCTGCTCCTTGTGATGTGCTTGGAGAAGCACTATCATCACTTCTCAAGGGTGTTCTCATACCTGCTTGTGGTGTCCCCTGCTGTCCTTGTGTTTCTGGAGGTGGTGTTGCTAATGAGGGATGTATTTCAACCATTTCTTCCTCATTCTCGTCATGAGAGAAACAACTTTTTACATTCACTGTTTTCTCAATGCTTCCATCCCAAGCTTCTTCTTCAATAAACTGTACGTCTCTGCTTATCATAAATTTCTTGGTGGATGGGTTATACAATCTGTATTCTTTGGATTATTCACTATATCCAACAAATATGTATTTCTCCCCCTTACTGTCCAACTTCTTCCTTAAATGATCTAAAATGTGTGCATAAGCCACACAACCAAAAAATCTCATGTGGGTGACAAATTGTTTTATGCCACTCCATGCTTATTCAGGAACTCTGTTTATTACAGCTTTGGTTGGGCATCTATTCAAGATATATGCTGCACAATGTACAACTTCAGCCTAATATTCATTTGGCAAATGTTTTTCCTTCAACATACTTCTTACCATGTCCATGATGGTTCTATTTTTTCTTTCAGCAACTCCATTTTGCTGTGGTGTATACCTTGCTATAAATTGTTTATGAATCCCATTTTCTCTGCAAAAACATAGAAATTATTTGGAGATATATTCTCCTCTATCTGTTCTTAAGACCTTAATATGCTGCCCACTTTTCTTCTCAACAAGAGCTTTAAATTGGCAGAATTTCTCAAACACTTCACTTTTCAACTTCAAGAAATAAACCCATGTTTTTCTTATGTAATCATCAATAAAGGTCAGCATATAGTGGATGCCTGCTAATGATGGTGTTTGCATTAGTCCAGACAAATCTGAATGGACTATTTCTAAGGGTGCCTTTTACCTTATGCTCTTTCCTGATGGAAATATTTCTCTGTGTTGTTTACCCAAGATGCAACATTCACATAGGTTGTCTGGTTTCCCAATCAATGGTAATCTCTTTACCATTCCTTTCCTATGCAACAAATTCACACCTCGAAAGTTGAGATGTCCAAATCTCAAGTGCCATAACCAATTTTCATATTTTTCTTCTCTTTGGAATGTCTCTTCTGTCACTACTGCCATTGCAGCTCCTTTCTTCAAATCTTCTCTCATCTTCAGAGGGAACATTATGTTCCTTGTCATCTTCACTTGTGCAATGCATTTCTTCCTCGGTGTTTTATCCATGATGGTGCATACATACGTCAGTCCCAATGAATACATCGATCCTGTCTGAATGAGTTTTCCACTCGCTCAAAAGGTTATCACATGGTTGTATAGAGCTGGCCTTTACGTACCTCCGTCAGAGATCATTTATCTTATTGAATTTAATTGTTTAGGTGTCTCATTCCACTCATTCATCTGCATTCTGTTAGGGGCATGCCATTGACTGACGAAAGGGCTTGGTTTTCTCGTTTCCCTCAAGTTTGTACCTGCTGGGTTGGTCAAAATTTCCTCAAAATTTATCAAAGTTCAGTTCATGTCATCTACAGTCATAAATGCCATTTTGGTCAAAAAGAGTCATTTAGTTTCTGAGTCTAGGGTTTAGTCTTCTGAGATGTTAAATAATGCCCGCAGGCCATGAGGAGGTTTTCCATAAGTTTTCAGTTCAAAATTTTTATTATCAAACATGCTTGAGAACATTTCTTGTTCAAAACTCTGTTTTGAATAAGAAATTGTCAAAATTTGTTTTTGTAATTAAATGTATCTTTCCAACATGTTGTACTTCACCATGCAAAATCTGGTCATCCTTTGCCAAGGATCAACGCCAACAGCCCTGCAAAAAATCAACCAATTTCATCATTCAAAGCTCCAGAAAGTCAATGAGGAAACAAAAGACAAAAGTTGTATTAAATGAAAAAATGCCAAAGGTAAAAAACATTACAAAATGGGTTTTGAAGAAGTAAAAATCAAAGCCATCTCTTTTCAAGATATTTCTCAAAGCTATTTATTCATTTACATCAAGAGGCATTCAGAAAATCTCATACAGAAGTCGAATTTGAGAGTTGAAGACCAAACTGGGTTTTTAGAAGGGCAGACTGTGTGATAATTCAAGCGCGGCGCATTGGATATAGGCGCGGCGCGTAGAAGAGTTTTTTATAGTGCAAATTTCCAAGGGTGCAGCACACCAGTTGCGCACGACGCATTGGGCTTGCGTGCGGCGCACATAACCCCAAAGGCCGAAACTCATCTTGCTTCATCAAAAACTCAGTTTGATTCAGTTCTTTTGTTACCAAGTAAGTGTGCGCGCTTGATATTTGAGTTTAATTCCTGTTGGGTGTTGTTTGAAGGTGAAATTAAAGTGTTTAAATGGTGCAAGGATAAACCCTATACCCACATTGCAACTTGCTCCACAGGGTTTTGAAAGAGGTGGTTAAAACTTGAAACTTTGGTGTTTAAACTCTCGTTCCATTGACATTCGTGCTCTTGTTATGGTTATCATTTTTGTCACTGCTATCACTGTCATACTGTTATACCTGCCATACTCCTATTTCCTGCTGTCCCATGTTCCTTATTCTCTTTTATTCCCATGTCATTGAATCCTCAAACCCTATCATTTGCCATCACCTCCTTCCCTTCCTATCACTAGTGAAATCCTAAATTTCCGAAGCATTCAAAGGTTGTCTCTATTGCCTAATTATACCTCCATCACTAGCACTCATTCTCATTGCTTATAAATCCCTAAATTCCTAAGTCCCCAAACAGTGACTGTCCTCACACTTAATTCTCATTTGACAGTCCTTTAGCCCACTATTTATACTTCCCACAGTCCCTCATTTCATTCTTGATACATTTGGCATATTTGGTATTGAAAGGCAAGCACCAATTCATCATTTTCAAACATACACCTAACTCTTATTTTCACCATACATATATCATCATATATTTGTCAAACACCTTGTTTTCAGCACCATGTCAGAGACAAATTCATCATATGAGCAGGGGTATGAGCAGGACAGTGATTCAACCGCAGAGCTAAATGTGCCGAGGAGGTCTCATAAGAGTGGCAGGCACGTCAGGGAGGAGCCCACTTCTTTGGCTCAATTGCAGGCCTGCCCGCTTGCAATGACATGCTTTCAACAACATTCATGTTATCGGTATTGCAAGATGATATCTCGGATTCAGCACCATCCGGAGTTGGTTCGCTTATTTGTCCTACATTTTCGTGATGGTCATGTAAACCTTGCTGGGGTGAACTTCACTTTGACACCAGAGACCATTTCTGAAGCGACCGAGATACTGAACATTGGTGAGGAGTGGAATAAGAGACAGCAGCTGGATAGAGCATATTATGAACCTTACATCAAGCCTGGATATTTGAGGCAGTTGAGCAGAGTATTCCTGTTCCGATTTCTGAAGGAGTCCTATGCGCCATTAATGAAGCTCATCATTAGATATTTCAGCTGTGAGGGTAGATTCTCGCGCCTTTATGCATACCATATCATACTTTTGATGCATTTCACGAGAGTGCGAATGATGAATGTTCCATACTTCATGTGCCGAAACATAGAGCGTATGACTACCCTTGTGCAGAAGAAGACTCCGGAGCAGTAGCATAACAACATTTATCATTACGCGCTCATCAAAATCATTGTGGTACATCAGCTTGGTTTGCAGGGCATCACATGGGATGAGTTCATCTCTCGTGACTTCTTTGCAGCCCCCCAGCCTCCTCCCGAGATTGTTCATGATGAGGCAGAGCCTTCACATCAGTTTGAGGTTCCTGAGACTGAGCCTATCAGTGCTCCAGTCTGTGTGACATATCAGAGAGGCCACAGAGCCTTATTTGCAGCGGCACGACGAGTACTATCTCCACCAGGGGTGGAAGGGGTCTCGTTATCTTCATCAGCAGCACGAGTACTATCTCCACATGGCGTGGAAGGGGTCTCGCCTTCTACATCAGCACAGGTACAGGTTCAGGACAGAGGCAAGAGGCCTATGCACGATGAGGGCCCTTCAGGAGGCCAAGACACTGATTTTATACTCATCGATGTTGATACGAGCTCTCCTAGCTCAAAACTGAAAGAGATAATCCAGGAGCAGAAAGCTGAGATCGACACGCTGACTGAGAAATTACAGAGAGCTCAGTGGGTTATAAATTACTTGGAGCAGCGGAATAAACAACTGGAGGATCAGCAGACACTCATAGAGTTGCGGCAAATCCGTGAAGATCGAGAATTGGCCCGAAAGAGACCGGGTGACATGACACCATTTGAGCGAGAGACTTGCCTTACGCACGTCAAAATTCATCTAGAGAAGCTCTTGGCGAAGGCCAATAGGGACAAAGACATGCTCAGACATATGAAGAATCACTATTGGGCCCGCACACATGTTTGCAGAGCAAAAATGAAGATCTTGAAGGCGAGGTTGAGAAGAGCACTAAAACGTCGGAAAAGGCCGGATCCACTCCGAATCTTGGCCGAAGCTTCCTTGGCTGAGCATGAGACATGATGGGAGACCTTCACTCCAAATTTCAGCAAATTTGGAGAAGATTTTGTCATTTTGAAAATTTTGGTTGCAAAACAGGTTTTTCCGCTCGACGCGTTGCGCCACCCGACGCGCGCTTATGATTGGAACATCTTCTGGAGGAAAACTTTGCATTTTTGGGTTTTTCATGATATATTATGCATGTTCAGGAATGGCCGAAGCATTTCATCAAATTCTGGGCTGTCTAAAGGGCCAAAAACACCTTGAAAATGGCCTTTCTGCCACTTTTTGCACCAGCAGGAACCAGTCTTGGGCTATTGCAGTTTTGGAGGGGAAAATGACATCCAAATTAAAAAATTCCACTTGGGTTGGATAGCAGACATCCAGGGCTTTCCAACAAGCTATCATGAGCTCAATTTGGACTTCGGGAAGTTCCCCAAAAATAGGCTCAAAGTGGTGCGACGCATAGAGAATTTGGGCGCGGCGCATAGAGGAATTTTGCCCAAATTTCACTTTCCAGCTCAGAAATTCGCCCAGTTTTGATTAGTTTTATTTTTTCATGTGATGATTGATCTATATTGATGTGATTTGGTAACTATGATGTAAATTTGGCATGTTTTTACTTGTTCTAGAGGATTCATTCACTAAAAAGTGAAAATTAAGTGAAGGGATCAGTTTCCTAGCATATAGAGGCAAGTTGTTTGGCTGCCTAGATTTCAGTTCCATGTTTAGAATTGGTTGAAACAGCTCCTAGAAGGATGAGCTCGACCCCTAGAGGCATGGGATGGGGTTAGGATGGTCTATATATTGTATTTTCTGAGACATTTTCAGGGTTGGATACTTGGGAAAATTTTGGCACCTCATTGTACATTCATTTCAGATTTTTGGCAAAGGAAAGACCAAAGTTTTGCAGCACTTGTTGGGATCCTTGTGGCTTCTAAGTTTTGGTGATGTTCTTCTCATGTTATTGTAAGTTTAATTAATGTTATATGTATGCCATTTTCCTTCTCTATGCTTCTGAATTAAACAAATGAGTATTTGAGGTAGAATTCATTGATTTGTTGGTGCTTTGCCTTAGAATTTTGTTTAGTTTTACATGTTTTTCGTCAGTTTGAAGAGGATCCTTGCACTCTCTTGCCCTCTTCAGCTCCTCAGCAGTCTTTTCAATCCATTCATTTGATCTCAGACATCAAAGCCGCTGCCTACCTCGCCCCAACTTGAACTCTGCAAGAATTTGGCCTCATCCCCAAGCCCAAAATTGTTTTTCCCTTTTTCCAACAAAAAACCCCTAAAAAATCAAAATCAAACCCTCCTATTTGTTTATCTAGCCTAAGATCAGTTGTTTTTTTAGTCATCTCAAGCCCCTTTGAATATTTTCATTGAGATTGACCCGGAGAGAGCCCTCTCCTGTCCTCGTAGGGCTAGCTACGAGGCTGAGCGTGGTTTGGTGTTGTCCTTCTTCTGCCTTATTTCAGCCTAAGGTGGATTTGGAAACTAACACTGTACATAACAAACATGATATAGTTTTTTCTTTTCCTTTTGTTAGCCATCTACCGCTCTTTTCCCATGACAGAGACCTTACTGTTTGTTCCCAATGTTACTTGAGACTTTACATTTTCATCAATCATGAAAAATATAGAAATGTTTCTGGCCATATGGTTGCTACATCCTGAATCTGGAAACCATATATCTTCATTCTTTTCTTTAGCCATATTACATGATAAAAATAACTTCTCTTGACTTATATTTTCCTTAGTAAAATTAGCACTGGGTCTACTACCCATGTCACTCTATTTCTTCCTACATTCATTGGCATAATGGCCATACTTCTTACAGTAATTACATTAGACTTGGGATTTATCATACCTTTGTCCATGTGCTTGATTTTTTCCACCTTGTTGGTTGTTGCCTTGGCCTTGGTTCTGATTTTTATTGCTACCCCTTCCACTTGTATTTGCAGGTTTGTTTATTCCTCCTCTATTTTGGCTTCTCCCTCTTCCTTTCCCTCTGTAGTTTCCTCTACCTTGACCTCTTCCTCTTCCAAAGGAAATTTGGGTCTTGAAGGCATGCTCATAAGATGAGTTTTTTTTTCTACCCAATCTTTGTTCATGTGTTATCAATGATGCATGAAGCTAATCAACAATAAACTTTGAGAGGTCTTTTGTCTCTTCAATGGTTGTGACTATTACATAAAACCTTGAGGGTAAGCTCCTCAACACTTTCTCCACTATTTTTCTCTCTTCTACTGTCTCTCCATAAGATATCATTTGGGTGACCAACCCAATAAACACCGTGAATAATGAGTCTATTGTGTCATACTCTTTCATGCAAATGACTTCAAAATCTCTTCTCATTAATTGAAGCTTTGATGTGTTTACCTTCTCCATTCCTTGGTAGGCTGTCTGGAGGGTATCCTATGCATCCTTGGACCTCTTTGCTGCTGAAATCCTTGGAAATACACTTTCATGCATTGCTTGATAGAGATAGAAGAGAGATTTTGAGTCCTTCTTCTTATTGCTCTTCAACAAATCCTTCTCTGCATGTTTTAAGGCATTAAATGCTTGTTCATCTACTGGTTCTTCGAAGCCATCTTCAACTAGCTCCCATAAATCCTAAGAGGAAAACAGGGCTCTCATTGTGATTTCCCAATAGTCATAGTTATTCCCATTGAACTGTGGAATTTGAGTATTTCTGATACTTGTGCTTGTGTTGGCCCCTGCCATGGCTATATTTCTAAACTATGCTAAAAAACTTGACTCTGTTTTTAAAAAAACTGTCTCTTTGCTTAAGAGACAAACTCTATCTTTAAAAGACTTCTCTGGACTGCACTCCTTTAAAAAAAACTCAAAAACTCTATTTTGATAAATACTGGGCTTTGATGAGCCTTTGATAAATACTAGGCTTTGTTGAGCCTTCACACTATTGGTGAAAAGCTGCAACAACTCTTTCTTCCTTCAGCTTCTTTGGAAAATTTAAAGAGCTTGGACTAGCTCCGATACCATGCTGGAATTTTTGAGTATTCCAAACACACATAGGAATAAAAACAATTCCTCAACTCAACACAGAGATTAATGGAAAAATATGCATAAAACACTATTTCATTAAACTTAAAAAAAAAATATTACATACAAAATCTTCATAACTGCTTTGTTCTGGATTACAAGGAAAAATCTTCTTCCAACTGCTGCACATGCAGTGTTTTTAATTCTGCTCTCTCTCTTCAAAAATTCACACACACATTCAATATAATTCATATGCTCTATTTTTCAGCCTTCTGGCAATTCAAGCATACACTACTCTATGTTTTAAAAACACACAGTCTTCTTCCTTTTTTTTGTTTCACTGCCTTC
The DNA here is from genome assembly GCA_034641835.2 of Pinus albicaulis. Taxonomy (NCBI): domain Eukaryota; kingdom Viridiplantae; phylum Streptophyta; class Pinopsida; order Pinales; family Pinaceae; genus Pinus; species Pinus albicaulis. Next base: position 38,666 of record JAXQQM020072807.1, read on the forward strand.
AGGCATATATAACAACACACTTTACATTATATATATATATATATATAAAGTTGTCATTGATGGCAAAGGAGATGGCAAAGGAAGAACACCTGAGGCAGCAACAAGGCAAAGGAGATGGCAAAGGAAGAACACCTGAGGCAGCAACAAGACAAAGAGAGTAGCATAGCAGCAAGATGTAGAGAGGGTCAAGCAGCAGAGACAGGTTCATTTAAAGAAGCAGAGGCAGCAAAAGGAGAATTAAGGAGTAGCATCAGTCTAGGAGCAGATGAAACAAAGAGAGCATAAGACAAGTAAAGCATAGAAAAAACAAAGGCAGCAGGAGTCAGATGAGGTGCTGCAAAGTAGTGAGGACAGTAGAAGAGGGCCATTTAATAGCTGAGGAATGAGACAGAGTGATGAGGAACAATTATTCAAGTGGGAAGATTGTGTAGACAATATAGTAGAAGCTAATTTGTGTTTTTTCACAATTATTCAAGTGGGAAGTCTGTGAAGCACTGTTGGGGAGAATACATCAATTCATTCTGCAGAATGTAGCAAAGTTCGAAGTTGAGGAAAAGAACTATTGAATTGAAGGCATAGAAGATCGGAGCCTCATAGGATTTGCTACAAGTATAACAGGTGGAGTGGATTCTATAGATGCAACAGAGGAAGGAGCACAAAGAAACTAAGACAACAGATATAGCAGAAAGGAAGAGACAAAGAAGTAACAGAGGCAGAAAAGGAGGTAGCACTCAGGCAAAGAAGGCAGCGCTGAAGCAAAGGAAGGCAAAAGAAGCACAGTGAAAGCAATAGAGGCAGCAAGAAGAATGTCAAAAAGTAACAGTCATAGAAGCATAGTGAAGAACCGTTATCGGAAGACAGAGACAGAGGCAGAGCGACAGAAGCAGAGACAGAGGTAGAGAGCAGTTATAAAATTCCGAGAATCGCACACTCTAGCGACCGTTTTACATATAATATAACATGAATCTTATTCCGGGAATCGCAGACTCCAACCGGGCATTACACATATAATACAGAACCATATTCCAGGAATCGCACACTCCAACCGGTGTTATACATTTAATATAACACAAATATTTTTCCGGGAATCGCTGAACCCCAGCGGCAAAGTATATATATATATATATATATACATATATATATATATATATATATATATATATATATATATATATATATATATATATATATATATATATATATATATATATATATATATATATACATATACAAAACGTATTCCGGGAATCGCATAACCCATTGGCAAAGTATACATATATATCAGGTATATAAGTGGAGCGCTTTATTATAAGAACCAAGCTTTATACGGTGGGACCCCTCCCCAATCGCAATCGGAGAAAAGGTTCAATCGGCGGAGTTTTGTTATGTGCTCCGATTAAAGGCCGGACCCGATTGAGCTATATGCCACAGTTTATTGCTAATCGCATCCGAGTTCCCAATCGCATCGGAATTGGTCAATCGCATCGGAGAACATGTGAGCTGCGATTGCGATTGGAAGTCCGGACCCGATGGAGGTATGAATTATAATTCAAACATGTTTGAAGTCCTGTCCCAATCGCATCGGAAAAATACAATGAACAGTGGTCAATCGCAACACATATTAAAAGACTTGCGATTGCGATTAAGAGTTCGGACCCGATGGGTGTATTAACGATGGTTTATATATATTTGAATTCCGGCTAATCGCATCGGAACTTTTCGATTGATCGCAAGTCCTTTGTAATATGCTCCGATCAAGTGGCGGACCCGATGGCGTTATAAGATGGAGTTAATCGGTTCAATCGCGTCCGATTGATCGCACGATGTTTGTAATATGCTGCGATTGAAGTGGCGGACCCGATCCTATTATATGCGGGAGTTAATATGTGCAAATCGCATCCGTGTTCTAATCGCAATCGGAGCAGGAGCGATCAATCGCAATCGGAGGAGAATCAATGCATCAAAAAGCGTGTCAGGTGGGCCCGAAAGGGCATTTGTTAAGTTTTATCAAGATTATTCATTGATTATAGTAGAAGCGGCAGTTTCTTGTTAAAACCTTATATAAGGATGCCGAGAGTTGATTTAAGTTAAAAGGCACTGTTATATATATAAAAGGTGAATGTATTAAAGATGTGCTGCATGGTCTGTGGGTTGTATGTATATGCCTCAGCTTAACGGGAGGGCGATTATTAATATACAACTGTGATATATGTCCGTTCTGCTTGCGGAATGTTCCACATCAACAAGACACTAATAGCATAAAAGGGATTGGAGTTCCTCCAGATTTACAGTCAGCAGATATAAAAGGAACAGTTACACGCATGCAACAGTTACACCACAGCAGAGGATAGAAAAGACAAAGACACAGTCAGAGAAAATACAAGTGCGCAGCAAGCCAAGAGACAAAATGAGTGAGCTGGAGTTCTCATTCAAATTTGAATGTAAATGTTTTATTTTGTTGTGATGCATTGGCAAGTCTCCCGAAGAGAGCAAATATCCCACTGTAATATTAAAATAAGCACCTACAGTTACATTTTTCTGAGTGAGATGAAAAGAGATGAGAAGGCAAAAGGCAAAGAGACATGGCTGTCCATTTCGAATTCCCAGTGGAACACAAACAACCATGAAGCTATTTTTGTATAAAATAGGGTAATATCCAAGGGGAGAGAGGTTGACGAAAAAGGAGTGAGAGAAGAAGAGAGTATGCAGCAGAATTAAAGAGAGTTGAAGAAAATAAGCAAGCTGCAAGAAGAATGTGAATAAGGAGGAGCTGAGCAAAGAAGAAGAAGGGGCTGAGCAGAGATCATGCAGGTCTGATATAAGAGTTGATGAACAGCAGAGAAGAAGGTACAAAACAGAGCTGATATCCAAGGTAAATCAGCAAGTGTTTTTCTTTTGAAAGAGTAAGGAAGTTGGAGCTTCCTATCAAGTTGTAGCTTGATAGATGTCAGTTGTAGCTGACTGAGGTAGGAGCCTCCTGTAGTTTGGTGCCTGCAGAAAATAGATGGGAGTTGGTGCTTCCACATCAAGTTGTAGCTTGATAAAGTGGGTTAGCAGTTGGCTTGAGGATAGAGCCTCCTGTAGGTTGGTGCCTGCAGAAAACAGTGGTGAGAGGGAGTTGGAGCTTGCCTTTGCATCACAACAATAATAAGATGTGGTTTTCTCCCTTTATTGGTTTCCACTTATATTTGGTGTCTCTGTGCATGATGTTTATGTGTTGATGTGATTTATCTCATCTGCTTAATACTTGCTGCTCTCATATTCAATCTGCTATTACATTAACCAATCTACTTGATAGTAATACTTGTTGCTCACATATTAAGTTGACCATGAAATGAAGGTGTAAATAAGATTTAAAAGAAAAGTTTTAAAAGTCCATGTATGTGTTAAACTGATTCACCCCCCCCCCCCCTCTCAGTTTAACTAAGGGTTCAACAATTGGTATCGGAGCAGGTTCCTTTGGTGTAAGCTTAATAACTTGAAGGAGATCTGGTTGAGTCATGGACTATCAAAATGTATCTGTGTTAAATACAACAAACTTTCCTGAATGGAGAGATAAGGTTAAAACAGGATTATTGGCTTATGAACCTGAAGTATGGAAGCTTGTATGTGATGGTTACTGCACAGACTCCCCCACGGTGAAAGAACAACAGAGGAATGCCAAGGAAAAATGTGTAATATATAACAGTCTTCATAACAAGGACCTTGAGTTGATAATGGATTTAACCTCTGCAAAAGAAATCTGGGATAGATTGCACTTCATGCATGGAGTAAACACTAAGGACTGCACTGACAAGAAGGATAAGAGAATTAAGAAGAAGAAAAATTCATGTCAATGGGATAATATTCAATCAAATGAAGTACCTGCTAGTGTGAATGGAGATAAGAACCATGAAGAAATTACAGCTGAAGAAAAAGCCAAGCTTGACACTGCTTTGACTGAAATAGAAAAATTGAAAAATGAAAACAAAGACCTTAAGATAGTGGTGCAAATATGTGATGAGAGAGAATATGAAGATAAGAAAGAAATTGTTGGCCTGAAGACACACCTTGAAGAAGCAAGGAAAATAGAAGACACTCTGCTGCAACAAATGAGAGAGAAAAATATGGAATGTGAAAAATTGGAAGAAGAAGTAGTGAACCTAAGAAAGAAATTAGAAAAGGCCCAAAGAGATTTATTAATGAATACTCCTCAAATGAAAAGCTCCGGACAGTTGGACCAGATTCTAAAGGCTCAAAGGTCACCTCTCATAAAGGCTGGGATAGGATATGAAGGTGAAACCAGTAAGTCCAAGGTTGAAGATAACAAGAAAATCATTTTTGTAAAAGTTGTAAAGAATTGTGAAACAGCTCAGCAAATTCCTACAGAAGCAAAAACCAACAGGAACATGAGTTGTAAAGAAACAAACATAATCAAGCGGCAACATGAAAGAACAGAGAATGAGAGGATGAAACAATCAGCTACTAAAGGCTCATATGCTCCTAGGGATGAATTGAACAAATTCGGAAGATGTCAAAGGAGGTTCCTCCCTCCTATGAAAATTAGCACATGTTTATCTTGTCATAAACCAGGACATAATGCAGCATATTGTAAGACAAATCCAATCCAGTCCAACCAGCAAAGGATGCATCAAAAGAGAAGAACCCCTCAAGCAAGCAAAGGGAAAAGACAATCTTCCACCAGGTACACAAATCATTTCTATGGCTACTGTTATGCATGCAATGAATTTGGACATAAATATGTTGATTGTAAATTATGTTCAAAAAGGGGAATGAAATATTATACATCAACTCAAATGCACCTTGGTCAAATAAGATGTTATGTATGCCTCAAGCGTGGTCACAAAGCTAAAGACTGTAATCTGCCATATACATTAAAGAACTCTAGACAGATGATGGGATCAAAGAAAATCAAACAAAACTATGAATTTAAAAGAAGTGCAGACATTATGAAGAACCTCAATAAAGTTTGGAAGGAAAAGAGAAAGGGGGAGCCTACTATCTCCATAACATAATGAATCTAGCATAGTCTCAGGGGGAGCTGCTCTACGAAACAAAGCAAATATCTAACCAGTTATAGATATGAAGCAGCATCCCAGGGGGAGAGCAGTTCATATATAGACCCCATGAAAGTAGTCTAAGAAGAGCTCCTTGGAATGATAACTGCTATGAGATCAGTAAGGGAAAGGAAGTTCCTCTAACAGAGATCTATGGAGGAAGAAGACCATATAAAACTCACAATAGCCAGTGAAATTGTTAGAAGGAGAACAAAGGCAGCAAAGGCATTTGACTAGTTAAATCCTGTGTGAACACATGAGTTCTTGATGAATGATCCTATGTAATTGAGCCGAGTCCAATAAGTAGGGTATGGAAATTAGAGTGATTGTGTGGCAATTCTTTGGTGAAGAACCTTGTAGCATCGGTTTGTGCGAATTTCTTGTTCCACTCAGAAGACTAATGAACCATACTCTATGTGAATGAGTGTCTGTGTGTGCACTCTGCAGAAGAAACAGAAGAATTGAAGCAGAATAGGTTTATTCATGAATTAGGGGTGTAATGCAGTTTATAGATGAATTATTGAGAAATTATTCATTAATTGAGTGGCATAGGCTTTGATTGAAGACTAAAACCCTGTGAAGTCAAACCCAGTAAATCAAGCTAAGAATCTGCCTGTATATTCAGAAAGAAGAATGTTTGATAATGTGGAACTCTGCAAAGGTTATGTAAGGTGCAAAGGTTGTGAATGGTGGAGCGGAACCATAGTCAAATGTACAATGTCAATAGTGGAGCGAAACCATTCGTGAGCGGGTTCGAATCATTATAATATACTGAAAAACGACTATTTAATAAAGAAGACCGAAACCTTGGTGAAACACTGTAGCAAAACCACTTATGGTTTCTGGATTATTTCACACCACTTTTGGTACGGAGGCGGTATTATCTAGAGGGCTAGCGATTCCATAAGATTGTTGACACGTGGCATAGGTGGTATTGGAAGCCACCGTTTAACCTGCGATTTCGCAAGTTAACGTCAGTACCGGGACACCGAGCGGAATTTCTCAGGACCGTTGATTTGAAAAGGGGACATCCAGCGGTGACTATTCGATGAAGATACGCGAAGTTTAATAAAAGTGCGCGGAAGATAGAGGAGGTACGGTGCATAGGTGGGCCAGTCCGAAAGTCTTATTATAAAGTTTGTTTTTCAAAGCATGGAGTATTAATACAAGGTCGGGCGACGAACTATAAAGCGAGCGGTATATTCAAATCTTCAAAGGTTTGTTATGAGGTCTAGTTGCGATTATTAAAAAGGCATCAAGAAGCCATGATAACAGTTGAATTGGCATATAAAGCAGTAGTGATTCTGGAACTGTCATAGAAAATAAAATGCAGTGACATTCTTTCAAATCAGGATGACAGAATAAGTAGCAGGTTAATGATGCCAAGATCAGATTCAATATATTGATGATTGTTGGTGTGAACAGTGGAAAGATCAATAGTGGAAACTATGGGTTCATGTGCAAGCTAAAATGAAATCTCTGCATGCTTTATCAAGGTAATATCAATTGGTACTAGGTACAGGTAGCATATCTATCAATAGAATATCATTCCAGGGGGAGATCAGCCAGCTAGGTAAGGATAAAACAGGTCCTCAGGATCAAAAGTATTATGGAAAACGTACATCAAGGTAGTATTCCCAGCATTATCTGGATTCTGCATTCAGTTTGAGAAGGTCAGTAGCAGAGCTAAAGGATCAGTATTATGTTTACATTTGAATCAAAGTATCTAAAGAATAAAGGACTAGCAGTGATTACCATCTGAAGCCCAAAAGTTTTAAAATCATCTAAATCCTACTTCAGCACAAAGGATTTACTGGTAATCCACCTTTAAAGAGAGATTGATCATTGACATACATACCCCCTTATGTCATAAAGAAAAGTGCATGGTTGATAAGTGAGATCGACCAATACATTGAATGCATCCTACCTCAAGGTTTTGTTTTGAAAGTTCATTATGCAAGCAGTAAAGGCATTTGATCTCTTAGATCAAATTCTAGTTAATTCATTGATCACATCTGTAACAAGAACCTTCAGCTATTAAGGATAATGTCAACATCCTAGCTCATATCATCACCAACAGGCAGGAAAGGTGTACCACAGGAATAAAGGATATATTGGCTTCATCATAATTGAACAAATGCTAGACTGCAGATGAGTATTGTAGAAGAAGACATATTCCATCTACAATATTCCTCAATAGAAATGTATTGGCACACTACATCAGAAAGAGACTGTATGTTTATTCAAGTTCAATATTCTCAAAAGTGTTCTCTCAACAAATATTGTACACCAGTATAGAGAAGCATGGTACAAAGTCAGAAGAAGAATGCCTAAACACATCTCAGAGAGAGAAAATAAAAAGATAGAATCTACACTAAGAAATGTGCAACCCTTTGCCATTGATTTCAAAGGGGGAGGAAAAGCAGGTAATAGAAGAAAGGGTCTTCTAAAAGAAGCTAGACAGAGGAAGACTTGGAGGAAGAATTGGATTATTGGTGGATGTGTTGCCATCAATGCCAAAGGGGGAGACTGTTGGAAATGTTGTCATTGATGGCAAAGGAAGAACACCTGAGGCAACAACAAGTCAAAGGAGATGGCAAAGGAAGAACACCTGAGGCAGCAACAAGACAAATAGAGCAGCATAGCAGCAAGATGTAGAGAGGGTCAAGCAGCAGAGACAGGGTCATTTAAAGAAGCAGAGGCAGCAAAAGGAGAATTAAGGAGTAGCATCAGTCTAGGAGCAGATGAAACAAAGAGAGCATAAGACAAGTAGAGCATAGAAGAAACAAAGGCAGCAGGAGTCAGATGATGTGCTGCAAAGTAGTGAGGACGGTAGAAGAGGGCCATTTAATAGCTGAGGAATGAGACAGAGTGATGAGGAACAATTATTCAAGTGGGAAGATTGTGTAGACAATCTTGTAGAAGCTAATTTGTGTTTTTTCACAATTATTCAAGTGGGAAGTCTGTGAAGCACTGTTGGGGAGAATACATCAATTCATTCTGTAGAATGTAGCAAAGTTCGAAGTTGAGGAAAAGAACTATTGAATTGAAGGCATAGAAGATCGGAGCCTCATAGGATTTGCTACAAGTATAACAGGTGGAGTGGATTCTATAGATGCAACAGAGGAAGGAGCACAAAGAAACTAAGACAGCAAGGCACTAAGGCAATGAGATATAAACGAGAAATGAAAATGAAGAGGTGAGCGACAAAGAAGCGACACTCGAGCAAACGTGACAAGAAGCAAAGGGAAGGAAAAAGAAGCACGGTAAGAAAGCAATGAAATTTGCCAAGAAGAATGTCAAATGCAATCATAGAAGCACGATGAAGAACGTTATTGGAGAAATGGAGAACGAGAGCGAGTAGACGAGAGACGAGAGCGAGACGGGTTATAAAATTCCGGGAATCGCACACTCCAGCGAGCGTTTTACATATAATATAACACGAATCTTATTCCGGGAATCGCAGACTCCAGCCGGGTGTTACACATATAATACAGAACCATATTCCGGGAATCGCACACTCCAACCGGTGTTATACATTTAATATAACACAAATATTATTCCGGGAATCGCTTAACCCCAGCGACAAAGTATATATATATATATATACATATACAAAACGTATTCCGGGAATCGCATAACCCATTGGCAAAGTATACATATATATCAGGTATATAAGTGGAGCGCTTTATTATAAGAACCAAGCTTTATACGGTGGGACCCCTCCCCAATCGCAATCGGAGAAAAGGTTCAATCGGCGGAGTTTTGTTATGTGCTCCGATTAAAGGCCGGACCCGATCGAGCTATATGCCACAGTTTATTGCTAATCGCATCTGAGTTCCCAATCGCATCGGCATTGGTCAATCGCATCGGAGAACATGTGAGTTGCGATTGCGATTGGAAGTCTGGACCCGATGGAGGTATGAATTATAATTCAAACATGTTTGAAGTCCTGTCCCAATCGCATCGGAAAAATACAATGAACAGTGGTCAATCGCAACACATATTAAAAGACTTGCGATTGCGATTAAGAGTTCGGACCCGATGGGTGTATTAACGATGGTTTATATATATATTTGAATTCCGGCTAATCGCATCGGAACTTTCCGATTGATCGCAAGTCCTTTGTAATATGCTCCGATCAAGTGGCGGACCCGATGGAGTTATAAGATGGAGTTAATCGGTTCAATCACGTCCGATTGATCGCACGATGTTTGTAATATGATGCGATTGAAGTGGTGGACCCGATCCTATTATATGCGGGAGTTAATATGTGCAAATCGCATCCGTGTTCTAATCGCAATTGGAGCAGGAGCGATCAAGCGCAATCGGAGGAGAATCAATCCATCAAAAAGCGTTTCAGGTGGGCCCGAAAGGGCATTTGTTAAGTTTTATCAAGATTATTCATTGATTATAGTAGAAGCGGTAGTTTCTTGTTAAAACCTTATATAAGGATGCCGAGAGTTGATTTAAGTTAAAAGGCACTGTTATATATATAAAAGGCGAATGTATTAAAGATTTGCTGCGTGGTCTGTGGGTTGTATGTATATGCCTCAGCTTAACGGGAGGGCGATTATTAATATACGACTGTGATATATGTCCGTTCCGCTTGCGGAATGTTCCACATCAACAAGACACTAATAGCATAAAAGGGATTGGAGTTCCTCCAGATTTACAGTCAGCAGATATAACAGGAACAGTTACACGCATGCAACAGTTACACCACAGCAGAGGACAGAAAAGACAAAGACACAGTGAGAGAAAAGAAAAGTGCGCAGCAAGCCAAGAGACAAAACGAGTGAGCTGGAGTTCTCATTCAAATTTGAATGTAAATGTTTTATTTTGTTGTGATGCATTGGCAAGTCTCCGGAAGAGAGCAAATATCCCACTGTAATATTAAAATAAGCACCTACAGTTACATCTTTCTGAGTGAGCTGAAAAGAGATGAGAAGGCAGAAGGCAAAGAGACATGGCTGTCCATTTCGAATTCCCAGTGGAATACAAACAGCCATGAAGCTATTTTTGTATAAAACAGGGTAATATCCAAGGGGAGAGAGGTTGACGAAAAAGGAGTGAGAGAAGAAGAGAGTATGCAGCAGAATTAAAGAGAGTTGAAGAAAATAAGCAAGCTGCAAGAAGAATGTGAATAAGGAGGAGCTGAGCAAAAAAGAAGAAGGGGCTGAGCAGAGATGATGCAGGTATGATATAAGAGTTGATGAACAGCAGAGAAAAAGGTACAAAATAGAGCTGATATCCAAGGTAAATCAGCAAGTGTTTTTCTTTTGAAAGAGTAAGGAAGTTGGAGCTTCCCTATCAAGTTGTAGCTTGATAGATGTCAGTTGTAGCTGACTGAGGTAGGAGCCTCCTGTAGGTTGGTGCCTGTAGAGAATAGATGGGATTTGGTGCTTCCACATCAAGTTGTAGCTTGATAAAATGTCAGTTGTAGCTGACTGAGGTTGGAGCCTCCTGTAGGTTGGTGCCTGCAGAAAATTGATGGGAGTTGGAGCTTCCTTGCAATTTGTAGCTTGCAGAATTGAGGATAGAGCCTCCTGCAGGTTGGTGCCTGCAGAAAACAGTGGTGAGAGGGAGTTGGAGCTTGCCTTTGCATCACAACAATAATAAGATGTGGTTTTCTCCCTTTATGGGTTTCCACTTATATCTGGTGTCTATGTGCATGATGTTTATGTGTTGATGTGATTTATCTCATCTGCTTAGTACTTGCTACTCTCATATTCAATCTACTATTACATTAACAAATATGTTTGATAGTAATACTTGTTGCTCACATATTAAGATTGCTCACATATTAAATTATTATAAATGAAGAATTACTAAATAGATTTTAAAAAAATATAAAAATTAAATATGTATATTAGTGGGGTTCCCCCTCTACAGGGACACAACTAGGGTTCAACAATATATATATATATATATCTATATATATATATATATATATATATATATATATATATATATAATATATGATAAAGATTGAATTTTTATAATATATATATATGTGAAAACATATATAAATATACCTTAAATCTTTAATTAAAAAAACTTTGTCGCGGTGCATTACAATCATAAAAAATTTAAAACATAAAACAAAAACAAAAACCTTAATGTCTCAAAACTCATACGAATGCTTTTTTGCGGATTTGAGGATTCTTTATGCAAACTGGTTTTAGAACTTATCAAATCCATTTGTGATGTGGGTGAATGGACATCCAAACCATGCGAACGAGCTCCCATTGGCTGGAGGTGGACCCTAGTGGACCACAAACAAAATTCAACCGGATTTCATAAAATCTTATCACATCCATTCGAGAGGTGGGTGATGTAGGCATCCAGATTTGCGATAGGGCATTGATTGGCCCGCGGCTTCATAACATGGCAGTGGTGGGTCCTCCATAAATACAATGTGGGAAATTTCAAACACAAATTGAATGTGCGCTAAAAACAAAACTAGTTGGCGAGATTTTTGACGTAGTGGTTGCAGATTTTAAAGCAGATATGGCATGGTTTCACAAGAGGTTTCATTTGTAGAGAGGTATGGCTACGACCATTATCAAAAAAATGTTTTTGCGGGGATTTAAATGCATAGTGGAGTGCACAAAAAAAAATTTATGTTGTTGTTGTACTTCCGGTTTCCATCAAAATTAAAATCGATCCTGTAGCTCTGTTGCAATTGAGTTTAACATTTCAACAAAATATAGGGCTGCAGGAATTCATCTTCCACAGTGTCAAGTATTCTTTAACAATATTCCTACTTCATATTTCAACTCACTCTTTAAAATTCTTCCTTCTCTTTCAGTAAACACTGATTATCAGAATGAAAAAGGAGTCATGGACAAATCATATTTTGCAGTAAGCATACTGGATTTTTTCTACAACAGACTATTTCCAGACAAGGTTCTCCATTTTGTTCATTCTTCGTTTGGCCCTCACTGGCTTTCCTAGGTATGTTTTCACAAATATAATAAAAACTTCATTATTTTATTAGAGCAACTTTGTATATGATGAAGAAAATTAGAAATTAATATGATTAATAAGAAAGACTTATCTACAACATTATAAATCACAAAAATCTGAAATCAATAAATATATATATATAATTTATTTAGTAGTCAAATAAATATACCTTATTCTGAAGTCTTAGGTTAATTTTCGTCTACATGATCACTGATATTTTTGAGAAAAATTCAACGACATGGAACATGGGAAAAATATTCTACGGAGGAGGATCTCGGGCAGTCGGGGAAGCGTATTTTCTTCAATTTTAGAATGATTTCAACATGTTTCTGAGAGCCCGAGAAGAGGATATGGTTGGTGGTGGCCGCATATTTTTGTTATTACTAGGTCGAACATATCACGATCCAACCGATCAAGGTTACATCGCCTTCAACTAGGAATTGTTAGAAACCAGTTTCAATGATTTGGTAAATCAGGTATCTCATTGATTTTTTCCTGGGTTGGAATGGGTAATGGGTTTTACTAGTACAGATCCATTTTAAATATAACATATAATATGAACGCGAAAGGGATTTAATTTTTTTTAAGTCGTTTTTTAAATGTTTATTCTGATTAACATAACACTTTGACAACAGATTGACACCCTTAGACATCATACTAAGCTACTTTGGAATTTCTGAACAATTCCGAACACATAGAGGAATAAAAAAAATCCCTGTTCTAAACACAGAGATTTAAATAAAATGCAGAAAGAGATGTGAGACAAAACACTTCTATTTCATTAAACAAAAACTGTTACAAAATAAGACTTCTTCAGAACTTCATTGTTCTGGATTACATAAAAAAAAATCACTTCTTGACTGCTGCAAATGCAGTGCTATATATTCTTTGTCTCTGTGTCTGCCTTCACTGCTACACACACAGTTTTGCAGTCTCACTGCTCTCGGCAAATAAAAAATTACACATGGTTTTTCACTTCAGCCTTCACGCTTTTTCTGTCTACTTACCCAATGCACACGGAATGTATATATTTTTATGTTTCATTACAAAATTCACATATATTGTAAATATAAAATATTTACAATATATATATTATGAAATATTTATAAACTAAGTTTAAAAACAAAATAAAACTAAGACACGAAAAATAAAAAATAAATACATTAAACCTTTATGCATTCCGTGGAGTGTTTGGAAGACCTTCACACCAGTTCTTTTACCCCACGGAATCGTTATCATTGGTATGGAGGAAGGTGATGTCACCTCCTCCGGTGTGTTACCTTTCCCTTTTGCAACTCAAGATTGCTGCTGCCAGAATTTTGTTGACTGTGCGTTAAATGAGGTTGGTGGAGAATTCATGGCTGGTAGGTGCTGCAGATAAGTGGCGACGAGGTTGCGTGGAGAGAAAATCTGAACTAAGGATTTACTGCTTCCATCTGACCTTCAAACTTTCCATCAAAATTAAAATTTTCGTCCTACCTTTGCATGCAGAAGTTGGAATTAAATTCCAACACTCCCCCTTAATTTCAACTACTCGATTTTCTTCCATACCTAAACATTTTATCAAATAATTAAAACTCTTCTTCCCCAATGGTTTTATCAAAATGTCAACAAACTGCTCTTCAGTTCTGCAATGTTGCAAAAAAAATTTCCCATTCTTCACTAGCTCTCTGATGTAGTGATACTTGGCATCAAAGTGTTTCGTTCTCTCATGAAACACTAAATTCTTTGACAATGTTATTGAGGAGCTATTATTACAATAAATTGTTGTGCCTTTTACCTATTCATGACACAAATTTCTCAACGTTATCCTCATCCATACTTCTTGACATGTTGCTACAGTTGCTATCACATATTCTGCTTCTGATGTTGATAAAGCAACTATTGGTTGCTTCTTAGAAGCCCATGAAATGGCTCATGATCCCATATTAAAAACATATCCAGATGTGCTCTTCCTGTCATCTATACTTCCATCCCAATCACTATCAGAATATCCAATCAATTCAAAATTTTCTGAAGTGGTGTATAAAATACCATACTTCTTTGTTCCTTTCACATACCTCATAATTCTTTTTGCTGCTTGCTAATGTATCTCCTTTGGCCTTTCCATAAATCTAGAAATTAAACTTAGAGCATGCATAATATCTGGCCTAGTTGCAGTCAAGTACATGAGGCTACCAACTATGCTCGTATACAAACTTGGATCAAAATCCTTGTTGTTGTCTTCTTTTCTCAACTTCAATCCCATCATTGTAGGAGTAATTACTTCTTTGCAATCCTACATGTTAAATCTTTCCAAAACTTCTTTTACATACTTTGCTTGAGAAATAAAAATTTTGTTTTAATTTTTCTCTAATTCTATTCCTAAGAAGTATCTCAGCAATCCCATATCAGTCATTTCAAATTGATCTTTCATGACTGTTTTAAAATTCTTAATGAGGTAAGCATCATTACCTGTGAATATAACATCATAAACATACAAAACAACAATCAGCATCTTACCATCTTTCTCCTTGATGTATAATCAGAAGCATCGTTGATGGGATCCTCTTTATCTCATTCTACTTGCGAGTCTCCATTTACCCGGATTTCGTCCCCTATCATTTCCACTTCCCTTGAGCGAGCCCTAGATTTAGAAAAAAATATGATATCAGTAAGCTAGACCCATATTGTGCGTTGTCTCATGCCATAAATAAACACGAAGACTCAATAAATCTGTTAGACAAGAGGATTCACTCTACTTACAAGTGGATAGGCATCTATCCTACTATACCATGCTCTTGGTGCTTGTTTCAGCCCATACAGAGCTTTCTTCAATCTGCATACTTTATGCTTTTGGCCTGCTTTCTCATATCCCATAGGTTGTTCAACATATACCTCTTCCATCAATACTCCATTTAGGAATGCTGATTTCACATCCATTTGGTAAACTTTCCACTTGTGTTGTGCTGCTATGGACATCACTGCTCTTACTATGTCCATTCTTGCAACTGGTGCAAAATTTTTCTCATAGTTTCTTCCTTGTTGTTGCTTCCAGGCTTGATCAAATATGCTCCTTGTGATGTGCTTGGAGAAGCATTGTCATCACTTCTCAAGGGTGTTCTCATACCAGCTTGTGGTGTCCCTTACTGTCCTTTTGTTGGTGGAGGTGGTGCTGCTAATGAGGGATGTCTTTCAGCCATTTCTAACTCATCATCATCATGAGACAAACAACTTTTAACATTCACTGTTTTCTCAATGCCTCCATCCCAAGCTTCTTCCTCAATAAATTGTACATCTTTGCTTATAACAATATTCTTGGTGGATGGGTTATAAAATTTGTATGCCTTTGATTCTTCACTGTATCCAATAAATATGCACTTCTCCCCCTTACTGTCCAACTTCTTCCCTAGCTGATCTAGAATGTGTGCATAAGCCACACAACCGAAAACTCTCATGTGGGTGACATGCTTCTCTATGCCACTCAACGCTTCTTCCAGGACTCTATTCATTAAAATTTTTGTTGGGAATCTACTCAGCACATACGTTGCACAATGTACAGCTTTAGCCCAATATTCAT
The DNA here is from genome assembly GCA_034641835.2 of Pinus albicaulis. Taxonomy (NCBI): domain Eukaryota; kingdom Viridiplantae; phylum Streptophyta; class Pinopsida; order Pinales; family Pinaceae; genus Pinus; species Pinus albicaulis. The sequence goes on from JAXQQM020072807.1 coordinate 54,254, forward strand.
TTGACAAATGTTTTGCCTTCAACATACTTCTGACAATGTCCATGATGGTTCAATTTTTCGTTTCAGTAGCTCCATTTTGCTATGGTGTATACATTGCTGTAAATTGCTTGTGTATCCCATTTTCTCTGCAAAAATGTAGAAATTATTTGGATATATATTCTCCTCATCTATCTATTCTTAAGACCTTAATATGCTACCCACTTTGATTTTCAACTAGATTTTTAAAGTGGCAGAATTTTTCAAACACTTCACTTTTAAATTTCAAGAAATAAACCCATGTTTTTCTTATGTAATCATCAATAAAGGTCAGCATATAGTAGTGGCTTCTTGCTAATGATGATGTTTGCATTGGTCCACACAAATCAGAATGGAAAATTTCTAAGGGTGCCTTTTCCCTTATGTTCTTTCCTGATGGAAAGCTTTCTCTGTGTTGTTTGGCCAAGATGCAGCCTTCACATTAACTGTCAGGTTTCTTAATCAATGGAAATCCCTTTACCATTCCTTTCTTGTGCAACTAATTCAGACCTCCAAAGTTGAGATGTCCAAATATCAAATGCCATAACCAGTTTTCATCCTTTGCTTCTCTTTGGAATGTCTCTTGTGTCACTGCTGCCATTTTAGCTCCTTTCTTCAAATCTTCTCTCATCTTGAGAGGGAACATTTTGTTCGTTGTCATCTTCACTTGTGAAATGCATTTCTTGTTTGGTGATTTATCCATGATGGTGCATACATCATCTTCAAAGAAAACATTGTAGCCTTTTTGAATGAGCTGTCCAATGCTCAAAAGGTTACACTTCATACTAGACACATAGTAAACATCTGATATGGTTTCTCTTTCTCCCTTCTTTGTCAGAACACTTATTCTACCTTTTCCCATGAAAGACACTTCACTATCTTTCCCCAATGTTACTTGAGACTTTACATTTTAATCAATCATGGAAAACATAGAAATGTTTCCAGTCATATGGTTGCTGCATCCTAAATCTAGAAACCATATATCTTCATTCTTTTCTTCAGCCAAATTACATGCTAAAAATAAATTTTCTTGACTTATATTTTCTTTAGTAAAATTAGCACTGGTTCTATTACCCATGTCACTCTGTTTTTTCTTACATTCATTGACATAATGGCCATATTTTTTACAGTAATGACATTAGACTTGGGATTTATCATACATTTGTCAATGTGTTTGATTTTGTCCACCTTGTTAGCTGATGCCTTGGCCTTGATTCTAATTTTGATCGTTGTCTCTTCCATTTGTATTTCATGGGCTGCTTCTTCCTCCTCGGTTCTGGCTTCTACCTCTACCTTTTCATTTGTAGTTTCCTCTGCCTTAACGTCTTCCTCTTCCAAAATACATTTGGGTCTTGAAGGCATGCTCCAAAGATGAGTTCGTTGTTCTACTCAACCTTTGTTCATGTGTCATCAATGATGCATGAAGCTCATCAACAGTAAACTTTGAGAGATCCTTTGTCTCTTCAATGATTGTGAATATCATATCAAATATTGAGCGTAAGCTCCTGAACACTTTCTGCACTATTCTTCTCTCTTCTATTGTCTCTCCATGAGATCTCATTTGGGTAACCAACCCAATCAACAAAGTGAAGAATGAGTCTATTGTATCAGACTCTTTCATGCATGACTTCAAAATCCCTTCTCATTAATTGAAATTTTGTTGTCTTTACCTTCTCCATACCTTGGTAGGCTTTCTGGAGGGCATCTCATGCATCCTTGGACCTCTTTGCTACTGCAATCCTTAGAAATACACTTTCATGCACTGCTTGATAGAGATAGAAGAGGGCTTTTGAGTCCTTCTTCCTATTACTCTTTAGCATATCCTTCTCTACCTGTGTTAAGGCATTATATGCTTGTTCATCTGTTGGTTCTTCTAAACCATATTCAACTAGCTCCCATAAATCTTGAGAGGCAAATAGAGCTCTCATTGTGATTGCCCAATAGTCATAGTTCTTCCCATTGAACTGTGGGAGTTGAGTATCTCCCATACTCGTGCTTGTGCTGGCTCCTGTCATTGCTAGCTTATTGAACTATACTAAAAAAAACTTGACCGTGTTTCTTCAATAAACTGGCTCTCTGCTGAGAAATAAATTCTCTCTCTAAGGACTGTAATCTTCAAGAAAAGAAAAAACTCTGTTTTGTAAATACCTTGCTTTGTTGAGCCTTCACTCTGATGGTCAAAAGCTGAAACAAATGTCTTCTTCCTTCAGCTTCTTTGAAAAATTTAAAGAGTCTGGACTAGCTCTGATACCATGGAATTTCTGAAAAATTCCGAACACACAGAGGAATAAAAAAAATCCCTCTTCTAAACACAGAGATTTAAATAAAATGTGGACAGAGATGTGAGACAAAACACTTCTATTTCATTAAACAAAAACACTGTTACAAAATAAGGCTTCTTTAGAACTTCATTGTTCTGGATTACATTAAAAAATTCACTTCTTGACTGCTGCAAACACAATCTTGTATATTCTTTGTCTTTGCCTTTGCCTTCACTACTACACACACAGCTTTGCAGTCTCACTGCTCTCGGTAAAAAAAAAATTACACACGGTTTTTCACTTCAGCCTTCGGGCTTTTTCTCTCTACTTACACAATGCACACAGCATGTATATATGTTTACGTTTCATTACAAAATTCATATATATTGTAAATATAAAATATTTACAATATATATATATATATATATATATATTATGAAATATTTATAAACTAAGTTTAATAACAAAATAAACTAAGTCACGTCAAATAAAAAACAAATACATTAAACCTTTATGCATTCCGTGGAGTGTTTGGAAGACCTTCACACTAGTTCTTTTACCCCACAGAAATGTTGTCATTGGTCCGGAGGAAGGTGAAGTCACCTCTTCCGGTGGGTTACTTTTCCCTTTCGAAGCTCAAGCTTGTTGCCGCCGGAATGGTGTTGGTTGTGCGTTAAATGAGGTTGATAGAAAATTCATCACTGGTAGGTGCTGCAGATAAGTGGAAGCATGGTTGCGTGGAGTGAAAATATGAACTGAGGATTTACTGCTGTCGTCCGACATTCAAACCTTCCATCAAAATTAAGTTCGTTGTCCTGTCTCTGCATGCAGCAATTGGAATTAAATTCCAACAAGCTATAGAATTATCCTCATTCAATTATAAATTAAAACGTTTATGAATGCAGGGTTTGATCAAGGAAGAAAAAGTGGACTCCTTCAACATCCCTATGTATTGTCCATGCAGAGAGGAAGTGAGCAATAAAATAGCGACAGAGGGTTCATTCGAAATACAGCTATTGGAGCTTTTGGGACAATCAGAGAATATTATGAAAGAGGAAATGGAAGCCATAAGAGGCTTAGCCTCTACAAAGGATGCATGTGGTTAAAAATTGTCGAAGCAATTGAGAGCATTGTTGGAAAGTCCGATGAAACACCATTTTGGAGAAGAAATAATGGATGCGTTATTCGAGAAATATGGAGAAATAATGGGGAGGAGATTGAGTGAACGCATTGAATATGGAAAGAGGGGAGGACCTCTAGTTATAGTCCTCCAGCGTAAATGAAAGCTTTAATAATGTTGAAAAAAAAAATTGGTGTTTGGTACCGATTTGAAGGTAGTTTTACTCTTGTTCAAATTTCTTAAAAGTTGTTTATATCAAATATTTTGGAGTGTCATTTATACATCTTTAATATAAAAAAATACAAACAATATGCAAGTCCTATCACTAAATCATGCTGGTGTTTAAAATCCATTTGCAAAGAGCCCTACTAGTGTATACGAATCTGTCCTTATTTTGGACAATTTGTTAGTCTTCAGATTTTTCCATTCCTATTAATCCTTATTCCATTCCTATTAATCCTTATCGTGATTCATAAGCTGAGATATTTATATGTTTAGTTGTGATAATTGTTTTTAAGAAATTTGTGTGTCTCATACATTGTTATCTATACAATTTACTTTTATTTAACATAGATTTATTAAAAACCTATCCAAGTTACTTTTATTTAACATAAATTTATTAAAAACCTCATTATGTCATCAAAGAAAATATCACGAGAACAAGGATGAAAATAGACGAGAGCATGGATGAGGTCAACAGCCCCTCAAAACCTCGTGAGTTTTAACAAAAAGTGAAAGAGAATGATCAAAATTTATAAGAATTTTGTAATATGATCCAACGATAACGCTTGTATCATTAGATCTGAGCATTGGCAAACCATCCCTAAAGACAAGTACGTGGATTGGAAAAAATGTGACACTGAGATTATATATGATCCAGAGGTATTGAATTATACATTTATAAAATATAATATTTATATTTATTTTTGAAGACGATATGGATTTGTTAAGAGAAATATGTTTAATTATGATTTTGTTTTGGTGTTGGTTTATATTGAAAAAACATTTAAATTGGGTAATATTTTTAATTACTTGGATTGTAATTTAGGGTTAATTTTAATGTTGAATGGAAAATTGATTTATTTAATTAAGATATTATAAGGAGGTTATCAATCTTACTATAGATTATCAAAAGTATCTATGTTTTATGATCATGATGATGATGATGATGGTTAACGTCCACTGAGACCAAACATTGGTCTATCGGACCTATAATTTTCTTAATTTTTAATTTGTCTAGTTTCTCGTCTTTCTTGGCGAGATTGGTGTTGTAGCTTTCTTTTTTTTCTCTATGGTCTTCCAACTTCCTTTGTCTTGCAGCTCTTTCATCTCTTTTGTTCCTTGGGATACTAGTGTCTTATCTTCAGGTTTTGGGAGATCTGCTTTACTGCTAAATGAAGATTTCTTTTGTGCGGTATTTGAATCCTCATAATTGTTGAAGCTTGAAGAGTTGTCGAGTTCATTTTTTTGTTGTTGGGACGGGCTTTCTCCCTGCTTGTCTTGAGGGTTGTTTACTTCTTCCCTGATTTCTTTTGATTCAGAGTTTTTTGGAGAGTACTCTTCCTTGACAGTGTAATATTCCTTTTGTGCTCCTTCCCACCATGTAGATCTATGGTGATTCTTTCTAGCATAATTTTTCTGAGAGACTTTTGGGCAATTTTTCGCTAGATGGCCTGTCTCAAAGCAGGATCGACATCTGAAGAGGACACTTTCATAGTCGAGTTTTTGGTTCCATACATAGTCTTTGCTTGTTAGGATTATTTCAGCTGGGAATCTGGCGCTGAAGTCCATTTCCACATAGATGCATGCATAGGTGGTTCTGACATATTCGTCTATTTTTGGGCACCTGCAGTAAAAATTTTCAATTGCATTTCCAATAGCTTTTAGCGAGGAGAGATTCCAGAGATGCAAAGGTAGGTTTAGCAACCTGACCCATAGATAAGAACGAACTCTCATGAGCTCCATAGTGAAACATGTCATTGGGTGGAAAGGATCTGCCATCTCTCTGAGAATGTGAACATTGAGGATGAAAATCACTTCCTCTTAAAGTGCCCTACGTACATCCACATTATACCTTAGTTTCAGAATATTTTTTGCAATACCGACCTTCCTAGCCTTTTAACATATCAAAATTATGGTGATCTCGGGACGGTTCTCTCTAAGAAATTTGAGCATAAGAGTACAATTTTAAAACAAAATAAATAATCCATTTCTTTAGGTCTGATAGACCAAAGTTTGGTTTCAGTGGACATTAACCATCATCATCATCACTATCATGATTTTTTTATCCCTCACAATTGATTTCCAACCTTAACATTTTTTTTATGAAATTTGAACTTGAAACTTGATGAGAAATGAATCTCACACAAACCAAAAAGTTGTATGTCTCAATTATTATAATACTATAAATAATAAATAATAAATTTTATTTTCAAATAAATATGTCAATACCCAAATAATTATGTCGATTATCTATATTGAAAATTGTTTCCAAAATCTAAGATTTTCTTTAAAAATAATGTGAATGGGAAAAGATTTAATAAACTTCAAAAACACTTTGCTGTTGTAAACTAAAGGAGGAATGATTTAATAAAATTCAAAAACACGTTGTTGTTGTAAAAGAGAGGAATGATTAAACTCTAAACATAATATGAATCATATATTTCATATTTAAAATGGCAACCACTAGCGTTATTTGATAACTCATTTTGTCAACTTCTCAATGGATATAAAAATATAATACAGGAAAAACCTTTAATTTGGATAACTAGAATCAACATATAGTTGTAGACAAATCCCTTGAGCTAGGGTAACAACATATATTATATTTTACGGAAGGAATGCACTAGTCATGCAATGTTTTATACAAATGCAATAATATTCAACTAATTACATTTTAGAGTAAAAATATGTGCTTTCATATTATATTATTAATAAATTTTAGGGGAAATCATATAAGAAATTATAGAGCTCATGTATTGGTAAGTTTACTCATATATATATAGTGTAGAGATATGCAACTCTCAAAATCTTTAAAAATAAATGTTACAGGAATAGTTAAATAAGAATAATTAGACTAAAACAATAAAAAATAAATTACAAATTATAAAACCAAAACAAATCCAAGGGTCAAAGTAAATAAATGAAAAATAATTAAACAAAATAACAATGAATAGAAATACAAGTAGAAAACAAATAGAGTTTTTTCAACAAATCAAACCACCAAAAATCAACCTATTAGAATAGATTTAAGAGTAAGATTATAAATAAAAAATATGAATTAAATAATAATAAATGGAGAAACATCAAAAAAGAAACTAACCTGCTATATATATATATATATATATATATATATATATATATATATAAACCCCTAGAAAAGGGAAAAAAGAGGAAAACATTACGGAAAGGAAAAAATAACCCTATTTAGAGCATAGTGATGGGATTCAGCAACTGCTAATTTTCCATCCGTCGTTCATATTCAACGTACGAGACATTTTCTCTGTCTCAACCACTTCCCTAAATTTGCGATGATGGAAATGCTCAACCCTAGGAATGAATTTGTCAAGTGTTATGGACCTAGTCCTACAATGTCTTATATCAGCAGCATGCTCTTGAATCCTTTTATTAATAGAACAACCAGTTTCTCTAATGTAGGGGATCACAAAGGAACATTGAATCAAATAAACACCTTTGATGCTTCTAGGATCCAACGTGTCTTTAACAGATCATAGGGAACTGCGAATGGTGTTAAACAGTTAAAAATGGGGAGATCTTATGCTTCCTTAGAATCCGAGTGATCTTGTCAGTATTACCTTGTATAAAAGGCAGATAAAATCTACCAACAAAATAATATTTATCTATTTTCGGTTTCGGACCTTTTCTAGCATTCGGGAAAGTCGTCAAACCTTGAGTTTCACTATTTCCATTATTCTCAAAGACATTATGGAGATGGGCCTTCTCTTCCTCCAAGTGATCATCATCCGAAACCCTAAGAGATGTCGTGGCTAACATGTTGAGAACACTAACGTTTTGAGTCAAAAGATGATGAGAACAAGCATGAAAATACATTTTTGTTAAGATGTTTGTTAAAAAGATATGTAAACTTTTTTTGTACATTAATATTTATTATAACTCCCCGATGGGGGTGAGAAACAGTAAGGATAGCATTCTAGAGGGAACAGAGGGGTGTCCATGTTAAGCACGTGGCCACAAGTGGGTGGGTCGGCCTCCCTGCCCTCCCATTACACCTTGAGTATGAGAGTGAGTAATGACTAACGTGTGAGTTTTCATGTAGCCTTGGGTCTCGAGGGTGGTGGAGAGCATCTAAATGTTATGGATCGTGGCAGGGATGTTCGTTGAACATTCTGCATATGCGAGAGTAATGGTGTCTGTGGTGTGGGAATTGTGAGAAGAGGTAGTAGTTGCATAGGATTCCCTGTCCGAGCAAGGGGGTGGCCTCTCCGTTGGCATTCTCTCCCCTCCTTTCAGGTGTGCGTCATTGTCAATTTATGAATTAGGCTTCGTCACAATGAGATTGCAAGGAAAAATGGGTATGTTTGTCTGGTTGGGGGGGTGTTCTGCTACTTTTGTTTTATCTTGTGTGGTTTTTTTCAGGGTGGTTGGCCATTAGTATTTTCTAGAGTGGTCAAGTAATTTTTTACCTCTCTAGCCCGCTTACAGGCTTCTGTGATGCTGGGTGGAGCCATTGGAGTGACTGTTTTAGAATCTTGCTAGTGGGGCTTGCAAGAGGCCATTTCAGGGGATGGGAAGGTTTTTGGCTTATGGTTGGTGTTAGTTTTGTGTGTTTTGTGTTCTCAGCACAATGGTGGGTTGTGTTTCAGTCAGGGTGGTTGGTGTTTCCTTTTGTGTGGAAAGCTATGGAGGCATTGAGCGGGTGGTCCTATGATAGTTCTAGTGGTGTTGAGGAGAGAACCATGCATCCTGTTCCTCGCTTAAGGTGTTCCTCTGCCTAGGTGCATCCCAAATCGAAAAGTTTTGGTATGGGCGTGTCTAAGTCTAGGCTCAAGTAGGTGAGTGGCAGCGGTGGCCCAATTCTGGGTGGTCGAGGCCATGGTGGGTCGAGTCACGTGATAACGGGGGGTAGAGGAGGTGTACAATTGGGGTGCTTAGGGTGCGTAGGGCCTGTAGCTCATGGTGGTAGGCATGAGGCTTCAAATTTTTGTCATGGAGGCATCACTTTGCTTGACCAGGAGCATGGTTTGGAATAGTCATTGTGTTTATGGGCACCATGTGTCATAGAATCATGGTGGTCGTGGTAAACGACAAGTTTGTTGTGTCGAGAGATGTCGATATTTGATCCAGTTAGTTATGGAGCGTCTGTAGACCTAAAAGCGGGTTAGGTAGGAGGAGCATGTGGAATTGATTGCCACATTGAAAAAAATGCATTACATCCAGTGCCATGTCTGGGAGCGTGTAGTGGTGGTATGACGAGGAGGGTTGAGAAGTTGGAGGCCTAGATGGCCCATTTTGAGGAGGATGTCGAATGCTCCTTTCATCCTCCTCTGCCTCCTAGATCAACTTTGGACAACCCAACCTCCATCACTTTTGATGACTAGCATAGATACAGGTGTTTTATATGTTCTCTCTATTTACTGGTGCTTATGCCATCTTAGGTTGTGGACTGTGTCTCTTTCTTTTTTTATATTTCATTTTCATATGCTAATAACGATAGTCAACAAACCTGGTCAGGGTGACACTACCTGCATTTTTATTTTGATTTACCTCTTTCTGGAACCACGAATGAAATTTTGAATTACAAAAAAGAAAAAACATTTATTTTACCACTTGATTCCATTCAAAGATATCCTTAAGAAAACTATCAACAACATTAATATTATTGGCATGAAAATAAAAATGTAACACATGATTATCCATAAAAAGCTTCAATTCTTTAAAATTTGTATAATTTCACACCAAATTTTGTGCTCTAAATGTTTTTTGCAGGAACTTGTAATCTATTAGTGAAATTTACATTGAATAAATTATGTCAGAAACTAATTAATAGAAATAATGAGCTTTTCATTATAAATGCATCCATGAACCTGCAATATGTAGTTGTCACTTCAAAATAAATCCCTATTAAAAATAATGTTTCATATTTGATGTATGAAATGTCCTTCATCTTTTTATAGTGAATTCAATAACATCTATTAAAAATAATTTTCTAAAGTGGAATCCTTATTTCTGTCTATCCTTGCCTGATGCGATACAAGTGATCCCATAAACTCATTAACTGTCAGTTTTTCCAAATCCTTGGCTTCTTCTATGGCTGCTACCACAACATCAAACTTGGTAGATAAATATCTAAGGATCTTCTCAATCACTATTCGATATTTGATTTCTTCACCATAAATTTTTAACTGATTTATGACATACATGACCCGATTCATGAAAGAATCTATGTCCCTTGTCTCCATTTGCAGACTTTCAAAATCTCTCCCAGTATTATGAAATTTAACAATATTGACTTTGGCCATGCCTTGATAGCTTGTAAGAACACTCCATGTATTCAAATCAAACTTTATGAAAAGCTTTATAAAACCAAAAAACTTGAATTATGTTATGGCATAAACCTTCATGTAATATACCTTCGAAAAAAGGTAAAGTCCACAAGATTTTTTAAACCATTGACTTCAACCTTTTTAAAAAAATAATCTTTGCACTAATGCTTTCGATGTTGATATGCACTACGTGCTAACACTCCTTTCAATGTGATTGTTCCACGTTAGTGCACTAACACACCAAATAATGAAGGCTACTCGCATGCATGCATATCGTGGTAAGGATGCTCCTTGTCATGTGGTTCGTTCCTGAACTAACCAACATTATAACGCTCTCACTATAACGTAACAGATGTGTTATAACTTCAAATAAGAGGAAAAAAAAAATTCTCTTCTCAAATGGATGATTGTTGATTCGTCCGTCCTGGCTCTTTGTAACCTTGCTCTGATACCAATTTGTTGGAAAAGCAGAAGAGTAAAGGCACAAAATCACACAAATAATTCACACACAAAAACAAACACGAGTTTTGGCTCTTCTATTCTATTGATCACACAAACTTGAGTTATCTTAATACTATGAACACAGTGATGGGTATCTATCCTTTTCGACTAATGACTAGCTTGGCATGCACACACTTACCAAACTCATCTATCACATAACTCGACTTGACCATTACATAACTTGATTTGACTCAACGGTCACTTAAATCACTCTATAACTCTTCATGCAGGAGTCAATTAACTATTTTAACATATTTTTGAGATATTGAAAAATATCATTATCCGGTATGTTTTGTGACTTGTATGATGACGATTAGGTTCCTACTAAAGTTTTGAAGAAAAAATCAATGACATGGAATAAGGGAAAAATCTTGTGCAATGGATCTCGGGTTGTCGGTGAAGCTTATTTTCGTCAATTTCAGAGGAATTTCAACACTTTTCTGAGCGCCTTGGTAGAGGATTTGGTTCATGAAGGCCACATGTTTTTGGTGTCAACAGGTTAAGCATCTCAGGAACCAAGCGATCAGGGTTTCATTACCTTCGGTTGGGAGTCATTAGGAAGCAATTTGAATGATTTGGTGTCTCAAGTTTTGTATATTATTGATTTTTCATTCAGTTTGAATGCGTTCGACCATGAATTTAAATAATTTTTAAGGCTGATGTTTGTACAGGGGTTGATCAAGGAGAAGGTGAACTCACTTAACCTTCCCTTGTATGCTCCAAGTCTAGAGGAAGTGAGGAGTGAAGTAGAGAGAGAGGGTTCATTTGAAATATTGGGATTGAAGCTCTTCAGAAGATTAGAGATTTTTACAGAGGAGGAGGTGGAAGCCATGAGAGGGAGATCAACATATCTAAAGGATGTGTATGGAAGAAAATTTTCAAATAAATAGAGATTAGTGACTCAAAGCCTGATAAAACACAACTTCGGAGAGGAGATAATGGATGTATTGTTTGAGGTTCGGAAAAATAATGAGGAAGAGATTGAGTGAATGCTTGGAAAATGGATTGAAGGGAGGGCATCTGGTAATTGTCCTCGAACAAAAATGAAAGCTCTAATCAATTGTTGTTACAAATTAAATCAATATGTATTAATGTATAATGCTCCTAGGCATGGAGCTCATGGTGCAATATGTGTGCCTTAGCAGTGACCATTGTGCGATGACGGATCGCTTTAGGGGCACCTTATTTTTTTTAAAGTACTTTACAATTTTTTTTTAACAAAGGAACACATACTTATTAATGGTTCATATTTCTAGCTCATTATTCAAATAAAATATTCAAATTATATAAAGTTTAATAAAATATATAGGATGTAAAATAAATCTCAACATCAATAACATAAATCTACGTTGCATGGGTCCGCAAACCAAGGGTGGGTTTCTTGAACTTGTCCCAAGTTCTCGTCCGCAAGTAGTGGGTTTGGGTATGGGTTCTTTTAAAATGATTCCCAAAAAACCGGGTTCTCTAAGTAAGCACCAGGTTTTTCACAACCAAAATTTAGGTTCTTTTTTCTAATTAGGTACGCCCAACCCTAATGATGGGTGCATGGAACCCAAAAATCAGAAACGTTGGGGTTAATTTTTTTCACTGATTTGTTGTAATTATCTTAAAGCTCGTCCTTTTTACCTCTCTTTCTCCAGTTTCGACCTAGAGATGGCTACTATAGCTTCATCATGAAGGCCAAATGACATTACTATTGTAACTATGTTAAGGTCATTATTCTTGTAAATATTTAGCTCGAGAGCATCCTGAATAAAGATCTAAGTGATGCTCATGACATGGTTTGACGAAACCATTGTTCACTATTTTGAAATTTCCTAGTTCATATTCGGAAATTCCGTAAGGAAAATTTTGAATATAATATTACTATGGACATATATCATGATTCTTATTAATATATAAACTCCAATTTACACTTAATATTACACTAAAAATTTTGAAATTTCAATATAAATATTTAATGATGTATATACTTCAATTTGTAAAATTTAATTCATAAATATTTTATTTTTCTTATTTAAAGTTAAAAAATATACAAATTCATTTATATTATAATTTATATAATATAATATAATATATCCCTACAAACTCAAGCACCATGTTTCAAAAAATGATGTCCCGTCCCCACATTTCCTGGAAACATAGAGATAAACATAAATTGAGTTTTGACCCAAATTTGTTTCTCAAACGTGCTGAATAATCTCCTTTGTATATTTCCCAGTAAACAGTATACAGTGCATTTCGGTTTGATAGTACATAAAATTTTCTCTTACTCTGAATGTTTTTCAAACATTTTTCTTATTTTGATCAAGGTTTGTTGTTAAGTTATGTTAATTGATAATAACTTAATATAAGGAATTTATCATGTGTATTAATGTATTACGTTTTTAAATTTTTTGTAAAATTAATATTAAAATATTTAAAATTAAAAATAAATATTACTAATGATTTAGTTCTAAATGATGTAATTTTATTCATGTCGTGTATGTTATTTTTATTTATTTAGATTGAAAAAATTAAAAGGAATAATAAATGTGGTGTATTTATTCTCATTAATAAAACACATTAAAGATAACTTGAGTAGTTACTCTTAAATAAAACAAAAGTTTATTATTTGAAATGTGATTAGGCTATAACATTCTACATCTTATTGCATGCTTTACAGTAATCTAAGTTTAGAATTCCAATACAAGAGAAATAACCTAAGTTTGAGAAAGTTGTAACCTTTCTTTTGCTTCTTTACATTAGGATAAGTCATCATATATTTTTCATGAAGAAAAATTCTACCACTTATATTGTCACGATGTCGGCTCCTCCATTAGACACCTCTCACTACCTTCTTTAACCAATTGGATTCCCAATGCATCACTGCTTCCCTTGCATAACAATATGTGATTCGTGTAATCACTTTTTCTCTTGTTTCGAGGCAAGGGGATTTCCAACTAAGCAAATCGCTTGTACCCAATGCTTAAGTAAAATCCAATGGGGGTTCTATGGGGCCTATGAGCCTACCTGCGTTGTGGTTCCTATGATTTGGTAGATTTTGCAATACCAAATGGTAAGACAACATCAAACCACTTTGGGATCTCAGTATCTAGCCCTCCTGGATCCAGAGAGGGATCTCTCTATAAAGGTAAAGAATAATATATCTTTGAAGTTCAATTTAAGGTATTAGGCTATTTATAGGGCACAAGGGTTGTTGTTTTGTTTGTTTGGTTGGGAAACATGAAAGAAGGGTTCAATGTAAAACAAAGAAGTGAGCAAAGAAGGATTTTAGGAAATGGGGAGAAAATTCAAAGAAAACTCAAGTCCATTGGGCAATGGGGTCATAAAAGGGTTTACATGCAATTCAATATCCAAGGCTTTCAAATGGGCTAGTCATATAAATCAAAGGATCTCTTAAGATGATAGTAATGGGATGAAATGATAAGGAAATGAAGATGAATGACAAGGAAACCTTCCAATGTGACCACTTAGGAGCAAATCTAGGGACTGGGCATGCCTTAACCATCTATGATCACTCTCCTAATGAGGTTAACTCTTCAGACAATAGAAAACATTTAAGATTTGACATAAAGTGAAACCTAAGATCAGAGAAAGAATTTTAATTTTCAATGCTCTTGAAATTCAACTTAAGGGATCTTAGAAAGGCCAAATTGTTCGAAAAGGACACTAGTGAGACAGAACCAACTCTAAATCTCCTAGTATCCCAATTCTTTCAGTTAAAACTAGACAAGAACATCTTAAAACAAACTCTAAATTCATACATCAGTAAGTAGGGAGAACCAACTACTATACTGGTTAAATTATATTGAATTTTTTCTTAGATCACAAAATTAGAAGAAAACATAGAAGATAAGAAGAGCGGGAAGCACTAGGGTACTTTACATCAGTATATCCTAAGCTAGACTACTGATTCTTATCAGAAAAATGAAATATGATTGCATAACAGAGGGAAACAGTAATAGATAGAACACATCACCACTGATTTAGATCAGGATCTAATGAACATGCTTGTCATATTAAAGAGCAACACCAGTCACATACATCATTGTCCAGCAGCTTGATATCAACTAGAAATCATCTCCCAGCCTATTTTACAACTAATACACACAGAACTCTATCTCAATGAAAAATCTTAAAATCCACGGTTAACCAACCAACAATATGTATTTATCATGAGTTCTTATAGCTGAAAGTGTGGCAGTAGAGGTAGATAGGACTGTAATTGGCTCATTAAAACAGAGGGAGAAGGGTGCTTGAGGCCCATTCTACTTTAATACCCCGTATTGACTTTCAGTACTCTTAGGGTGAATTAGTGGTCTTCGACAGGTGGAAAATAGCTCCAAAGGTATGTTCTTGAAGTACTCTCTGGCAATTGGTACTCTGTTTGTACACTAGGACAAGCAAGGCAGATAAATGACTTTCAGGCCTTCCATACTTCGCATGTAATGCTCTGATAGTCTTGGGACTTCTGTCAGGGTGGTTATCTTCTCAGGAACTCAATGGAGAATAAAAAACAATATGGGAACTTGTCCTTTCTTGGGAAAGAACATTCTGTTGATGTGAAACACCAATATGGCTTGTTTCATGCGCTTTAGGCCTTATTAGGCCCCTGGATCATTTTTAATTTCTTCAATCTATATCTTCATCCTTTAAACACTAGATTAAAGCATTTTAATATTCAATAATGGCTTTAAATCCATTTTAATTGTCACTGATAATATTTGCCTCTTCACTTCTGTCTTTTATGTGAATATTGCAGGTTTTCATGGCACTGGAGGCTCATGAGAAGGTTTCACATTGGTCCTTTAATGAAATAATTCATTTAAAACCTTCCCATGTGTTTTTCCTGCAATCTTCATTTTTGAAAAACTGGCATTCTGCGCCCTGTATTACCCTATCTGTGATGGTGATACAAAGTGAATTTTACCATCTGTAACCCTGCAAAACACAATAAACATGTTATAGAAATCCCTGGGAGTGGAGGAGGATTTCTCAAAGGGTCGAGGGAACGGTGTTGCAGCAATGGAAATGGTGGAAGCAGTGGAAAAATGGTTGAAAATTGCTGCAGAATGGAAGAAAACTGGTCTGGTGAAAGTCTGGTGTGAGGACATTTCCGGACCATTGGATTAGATTGGATAGTGGTGATCAATAGTTGAGATTCACCGGTGCAGGAGGTTAGACAGAAGAAAATGAATTTTAGTGTAAAACACAAAAGTTTAATGTTTGGGTGAATTACGAAGGAAAAAGGTTAAAATGAATGAAATCGGAGGCTTTTGGTGGTGGAACCGGAAGGGCAGAGGGAGATTGAACATGGACCATTAGATCACTGGAGGGAATCAATGGCAGAGATCTTCTGATGAAGTCCTTTGGAAGGTTTGATGGAAGAAATTTGGATGAAGACGCGATATAATATGAACCATAAGATCAAACAATCAACTGCTAGGATTAAAAGAAGAATTATATCGGGGAGGGGTGGTTTCAGCGAAATAACTACTGGTTTTGTGCGGCTTCAAAGTGGTTTTGAAATTTTTCCAAAAAAAACGCGATATGCCTTGCTATGGGACCACTATGGGACATGTGTCCTCCCAATACGTGTCCTCCCAAAAATCGCTTTCATCGTGTAAATTTGAAACATTAAAAGCATCGGACACGAAATCACATGATATGCATTCTCATTAGTTGGATGAAAGGTGAAGAGATTTATCTTTAAAGATGAGTGCGTGATATGGAAAGATCTGCGCCGATATAGTGGTAAGGGCTAGCAGTGGACCAAATCGGCTAGTTGGATGTTGTAGAATGGATGACCAGATTCGATCGGGGATCGGCCCGAACGATGGAATGGGGAAAGAGGAAGTAGAAGCTACTGTGCAATCTGGACCATCAAATGCGGCGGAATGGACGATTGGAGATTTAATCGCATCAGAGAAAGGTAGGGGGCCAAAAATCCGCGGGTCTTTGATTTTTCGATTTGCGATTTGGCGCGGACGTTGGATCGTTAAAGAGATCAACGGTCGAGATTTGATCGGAAGGGAAAATGATGGAGGGCACAGGGGCGGAGCGTGATTAAATCTGGGTCGTTGCTTCTTGTGGATTCAACGGTCTAGATTAAATCGGCGGAGCGATGATGGCTCTGTGAACAAAGGCGCAAACAAATCCTGACCGTTGGTTCTTGTGGATTCAACAGCCAAGATTAAATCAGGGATTCGGCCATCGGGGAAAAAGAAAAGTGGGGGCGTTGGGTTAGCGCGATCCGATTTTGCACTAGCCATCGGATCTGGAAAGGGATCAACGGTCCATACACCATCGGTGGGGTAATGAAAAGAGGTGATGGGCACAGTGAGATGTTAGCGCTGGTCGTTAGATCTGTAAAGATCGACGGTTAATATTGCAGCAGAGGTCGATAGAACAAAAGTTCATCGCATCGGAAAAATAGAAGGAACAAAGGTAAAAGGTGATAGGGAAAGTTATAATTGCGATTAGCGCCACGGGTCTTAGCACCTAGTCCTGGGCATGGATCATATGCGGGAAAAGGGGCTAAGGCTAGGCCGAAAGGAGCTCAAGGCCTCAATGAAAAAAAGGGTTTTTTAAGCCAAAATCAGTATTTTTTAAGGAATTTCTTGGCTTTCGGTAAAGGGGAAAAAGGTGTTTTAAACCAATAAAAGGGATTTTTAGAGGTTTAGGGGGATTTTGGAGGTTTTTAGAGGAAAAAAGGGAGTTTAAAAGATGAAAGGAGGGTTAATGAAAATGAAGGGAAATTAGTGAAAATGGGAAATTACAGAGGCCTTTTGAAGCATTATTTTTCACAAAACAGCAGGGTTCTTCAATGGAAACAGAAATGAGGGTATTTTAAAGGATAGAAGACACATGGAGGCTTCAAGAATGATGGGTTTTCAGAGGAAATGTATCTCTTGAAGACTCAGAAACATATTTAGCCACCTTTTTGCTTGACAAAATTTTATAGGTGGCTAACAGTGGCTCCACATGGGGATGGCATCTTATTGAAGGTGTCAAGAATCTCATAGAATAGTCTTTTGCAAGTAGGCCAGATGCCTGATCTTTAACCATATTTTTCTTCTTTGATCAACTGCTACAAACATGATGGATATTAAGTCAGCTAAAAATATTCTCCCAAAAAATCTACCTACCCATCCTATAGTCCTTCTTCATATTAAGGTGCATTTAGACTTGCAGACCTTCTTCATCATTTTTTTTTTTTTGAAAGCAAAAAGCACTAATCTAATTCTACCCTTATCCCTCCATGAGACCAGATTAGACAATTGGCCTCATAACTTCTCTACCTACACTAATATCTGCTAGGATTAAACTGTCTAGCATATTTCATTCTCTACATTCTACAACAGAATTTGAAAAACAATCAAACCAGGATTAGATTGTCTAGTTCGCTGTGGGTTCATGGCATAAAAGACAGCTGCACATGAACTTAACTTTGCAGGAAATTGAAACCAAAATGTGAAGGCTTGAAATTGTGAAACTTTAGAGCATCCTTCTTTTTCTTGTGAATCAAATTTTGAGCTTGTTAGAGTCACTTTTCTTCTTCATTTCAGCTCTGGTTTTGAGCTTGTTAGAGCTAATTATTTTTCTTTCTTTTCTGGTCCAGGTTTTTGGCATATTAGAACTAGATTTCCACTCTTTTTGGCTCAGGTTTTGAGCTGATTTGAGACATTCTTCTTCTTTTTCTTTATGTTTTTCTCTGTTTTTTTTTAAACAAAACACAACAATCGTATTTACAATGGAGGTGAAAAATTTAAACTCTGAACTTTAGCAGTAGTAATGTTTGAGCATCTTGTCATTGACGGGACCCCCAAATAGATCTGTGCCATCTAATTCTTGCAGAAAAAGGGCATTGGGACCAATGGTGGATTGGATGATGAAAGGACCTTGCCACAAACTGTCAAATTTGCAATGCTTACCCTTGTCCTCTCTCCTAGAGTCCCACTTAAGTACCATGTCTCCAATTTTGAAATCACAAGCTTTTATTCTTTTATCAAACAATTTTTTGATGTTTTCTTTCACTTTCTGAGCTCTGTTGTAGACCTCTTCCCTTGTTTTCTGGAGATGGATAGTTTGATTGATCCTCCTTACCATGCTGTCTACTTTTGACTGTATTTCTTGGACCAATTTTATCACTGGTACCCCTAGGCTGGTAGGGAACACTGCGTCTGCCCCATATACAAGCTGATATGGAGACATCCCAATGGACTTCTTTTTTGTCAATTTGTCAGTCCATAGAGCACGCACCAACTTATTATGCCATGATTTTTTGTTCTCTTCAAGCTTCTTCTTGATGATGGTCACCAAAATTTTATTTGATGATTCTGCTAGCCCATTACCCTGAGGATAATAAGTAGTAGAATGACCAAGTGCAATCTGATACCTGTGACAAAAACCAATAATATTTTTGGAACTAAAAGCAATAGCATTATCAGTGATAATCTTCCTAGGGCAGCCAAATCTAGATAGGATGTGGTCCTCCAGTAATTATATGATGACAAAATCTGTGAAATTCCTAGTAGGGATGGCCTCTATCCATTTTGTGAAATAGTCTGTGGCTGTGAGAATCCATTTGTGTTGGGCAGATGAAGCAGGATGGATTTTCCCTATGAAATCTAGGCCCCACTGTTGAAAAGGAGCTTCAACAGTGATAGGTTGTAATGGTAAAGGGAGGTGTTTTCTTTTGCCCTAAAAAATTTGGCACTTATGGCAAGCAACTATCATTTTATGTACATCTTGGAAAAGGGCGGGCTAGTAATAGCTAGCTCTAAGGATTTTGTTAGTAGTGGTTTTCCAGTATAGGTCGCCTCCACACTCTCCCTCATGGAACTCATGTTTGACCCTCTCTGCATCAACTTCGAGCAAACATTTAAGAAACAAACCATTTTCATTTTTCCAGTATAAAAATTCGTTTAAAATGCAATAATTTCTAGCTTTTAACTTTAGAAACCTTGCCTTTGTCTTTGATAAATCAGGAGGAGCATTAAGATTTGTAAGCACATTCAAGATGTCGGCATACCAAGGTGAGTTTTGGAATTTTTCTTCAACAGTAGGAGAAGGCAGTCCTTCATATTCATCCAAGGCATCTACCATGTTTATGTCAAGGGATTGTAAGTTAGATTCAGCCATTAACTATGCTAAGCCCTAACCTTTGATAAGTTTTGCGGGTTTGATCTCCAAATCATACTCTAATATCACTGCAATCCATTTACCTCTTTTTCCATCTGGATCTTGTGAAAAAATATCTTTCACCACTATCTTAGGCACATAAGAAATGATGTGAGAATGCAGAATATACACCCTGAAATATTTTAAGGCCTTTACCAAAGCATAAGCCTGTTTTTCCATTATATTATATTTCAAGGGAGCATCTCTTAGTGCCTTTCTAAAGAAAGCAATTGGCTGCTCTTGGCATTCTGGGTTTTTTTGAAACAAGACTGCAGCCACGGTATGCCCTAATGCGAAGGAGAATATAAGGAAATCCTTTGTGAAATTTGGGTTGAGTAGAATCGGTGCTCGGGTAAAGGAAAATTTTACCAGTTTGAAGGATTTTTTGGCCTCTAGAGACCATTTAACTCCTACTTCTTTCTTAAGCATGTTTGTCATATTTCTCAGGAGTTCTGCTAAGTTGGGAATAAACCTCCTCAAGAAGTTAATTTTCCCAATAAAGGACTACAATTCTTTTATGTTTCTTGGGTGGCTAATCTGCAGTATTCCCTCAACTCTTTTTGGGTCTATTTTAATCCCCTTTTCTGATATAATATGGCCTAGAATCTTACCTTCTTGGAGGCCAAATATGGTCTTTTGGGGATTTAAAGATAGCCCAAACCTCCTGCACTTTTCAAAGACCTTTCTTAGATGTTTAAGGTGCTCTTCATCAGTTTTTTAATAAACTGTTATGTCATCAAGATAAATTACAATGAAGTGCCCTATTTCCTATGAAAATGCTATGTCCATAGCTCTTTGGAAGGTTGCACCAGCGTTCATTAGTACAAAAGGAATTTTCACGTACATGAAAGTGCCCCATGGAGTGGTGAAAGCTATTTTTAGTTGATCTTCTGGGAGTACTAAGACTTGGTTAAACCCTGAAAAACCATCTAACAGAGAAATCCTCTTTGCACCAACTACCCTTTGTAGGATGTGTTCCATTTTGGGTAAAGGGTAATTGTCCTTCAGGGAGGCTCCGTTAAGGTTTCTAAAATCAATGCACAATCTGATTCCTCCTGTCTTTTTCCTTACAACTACAAGGTTAGAAACCCAATCAGAAAACCTTTTAGGCACTATGATTCCTGCCTCGTACATTTTCTTGATTTCCTTTTCCACTAGAGGCAGTTGTACTGGGTTAATTCTGCGCAGTTTTTGTCTAAAGGTATTTTGGTTTTCTTTCAATGGGATCTTATGCTGGATAATCTCCATGTCATAGGCTTTTAAGTCCTCATAGCTCCAAGAAAACACATCAACAAACTCTTTAAATAAAGCAATGTATTTCTTTTTTATGTGCGCTGGCAAAGTTTTGGCTAATTTAATCATCTTAGGCTTATCTTTGCTGCCTATATTGCATTCTTCAACATCTGATTCAGTGTGTTCTATAGTGGGTTTCCTTGCCACATCATTAAATTCAAAAAGATCCTCTAGGGGTGCTAATCCTCTACGTATGTTCTTATCTTTGGATTGCAACACCTCAATGTATTCTTTATTTTTTTTCATGTATCCTTCAGTTTGTTTTTCAAATCCTTCATTCAACATGTTTATTTCTGCATTGGGGGATGGTTTTTCTTCGTCGGGAGGCTCTTTATCTACACATTTTTCATCGGATTTAGAGTCTAAATCAGGTAACTCAAACTCATTCCTGCAGAGCAAGAAATCCTCTATCTGTTTGTCACCCTCAAAGACCTGCCAATATTTCTCGTTGTCTGGCATTGCTGGTATATATTTTGATTGAATAATGATCCTTTTATCACTAGGTATTCTCTGATATGAACTAGCAGCACAGACCAATCCATTTGTGATAATGTTCTAGTCCCTAGGGATAAACACAAGCTCGTATTCTATAAATGTTTTCAACAGATCCATGGCATCATTTCAGCATGCCCTTAATCTAGGATTCTTCGCAGTGTACTCTCCATTTACTTGTTTGGTGACTAACTCAGATTCTCCATGTATAACTATCCTTTGGGCTCCTATTCTTTTCAACAAATTCAATCCTAGGATGAGAGCCTCATACTCTACAATGTTGTTTGTACATTTAAAATCTAGCTTGAAGGCATGACTCTCAGCATAGTTGCTTTCGGTATTGTGCAACCATACTCCAGCTCTTGCATTCTTTCTAGTGCAAGACCCATCAAATTTCATTCTCCATAAGGGATTGTTTGCGGACTTATCATAATTTTCATCCCTAATGCTATGTTCGCCCTTATGTAATATTCTGAGGTCTGAACTATGCTGTGTAATGTTTTGTTATTCAAGATTTGCATGGAGTTCAGAGTGATGAGTAATCTGTTGTTTGCAGTCTTGGTTTTGTTCACTCTGGTCCTTTAATTCAGTACACTATTCTAAAGTTTCTCTCTCATTTTCCTCTACATCTAGAATTTCCATTGTGTTAAGATCCGTGGGCTCTGCTCTGTTGTTTAGATTTTTGTCTTCTAGCTCTGGCTCATCCATAAGTTCATCATTGTAAAGGATAAAAGAGTCCAGATCTATATGGATAGAGTATAGAGGTGAATTTTTAGGTTTCTCAGGGCTGCTAACCATAAAATTCATGGGTGTCTCTCTATATAGTCTTCTAAGCTGGCTCAAGACAGGGATTGTGGCATATGTCATGTCCATCTACATTGTACCTTGCAGCTTGGCACCCCATGACCTTGAAAACAACAAGCCATACTTAGGAGGTACATCTGCCACTACAACATCCATTACCATGCACTTGGTTGGGATTTGGGTCAAGTTCACACAAAGATCTTTGATTAGGCCAAGGCACTTCACTCTGCTAGAGTCAAAAGAATATGAATCCTTATAAGGGTTATCTCTAGGCCTAACTTCTCCATAATCACTTTTGGCATAAGGTTGTGTGAGGCCCCAGAATCATGCATGGCATTATGCAGGATCTTGTCATGGATATTGAGGCTGACATAAAAAGGAGGTACTACCCCTTCCTGAAATTTCCCTTCAATTTTTGGGCCAAACAAAAGAGCTGGTTGATCATCATTTAAATTGACAGTATCACTGTTTTCTCCTAAGTTTAAAGCTTTCAAAATTTGACCTTTATATATATCTTGGGTAGCCAACTCAGTGAGAGGAACATAAATTTTAATTTTGGCTATTTCACTCTCCAAACTGAAAGGAAACTGACTCTTTGAAAGGTTCGATAATGTTTTGTTTCTCGCTGTTTTATTGGCAGAATTAGCTTGTTGTTTCTCATAATGTACAATGTTTGAAGCTGTTTTATCAGGAGCATTAGCTGCAATGCTAGTGCTGCTAGTTTCTTGACTTGGTTTACCAGTAGTTTGGACGTCT
Source organism: Pinus albicaulis (assembly GCA_034641835.2). NCBI lineage: Eukaryota > Viridiplantae > Streptophyta > Pinopsida > Pinales > Pinaceae > Pinus > Pinus albicaulis. Next base: position 77,206 of record JAXQQM020072807.1, read on the forward strand.
TTTTCTTTGTTTTTTCCAGAGCTCTCAGCTGCTGATTTGTTACTTTCAGCAGTCACTTTAGGAGCCTTTTCAGGTCTTTTCTTAATGGTAATTTCAGAGGCTTTTGGTTTGGAATTATCTATGTTCTTTTTGCTTCTGAGATCATATTGTTCTTGAACCTGCATGATGGTATTTTCAAATCGTAACCTATAGTCTTCAGATTCTAACCCTTCCTCATCCTAATGTGAGTATGAGGTCTGGTTATCCTCTATAGAAAAGGTGTGATTTTGATTATCCACCTCCACCATGTTTATGGTAGTTCCCTCTGACTCTTCTTTTATTTCCTCGTCTTCATCAACGAAATTTTCTTGGAATAGAGGTATGAATTGTTGATCAAAGTCTCTTTGTCTATTTGGGGGATTGTTTCTCCTAAAATTTTGGTTCTGGTTTTGATTTTGGTTTCTGCTCTAATTATTGACTTGGATAACTATTTTCTCCATCATTCTTTCCATCCTCTCCATGTTTTTGGCTAGGCTATCATATTTGGAATCAAATGAAGAAGCTGCAGTGTCATCCCTGTAGGTTACCTTCTTTTCAGCCCTCATTCTAGCTCTTTTTTCAATCAGGTTTGCTTCTACACTCACTGCTCCTTTTTGCATGTCTTCTAATGTGTTATAATCTCTCTCCCTTAACTAATAGACCATATCACCATCAAATCCTTCAGGGTATTTCACTAAATCCATTCCTTGGGGAGGTTTCATGTGAGATGGAAGAGCATTGTAAATACTGTTAAATCTAGTAGAATAGTCATGGACACTCTCTTCCTGATTTCTCTTCAGGTTCTTGTATTCTGCTAATATTTGAATAGGGTTGCCTTTGACTTCCCATTTGTTTATAAAGGTTTTATGTAAAGAGGGAAGATCATGGATATTATTAGGAGGGATGCCTTTAAACCACTTCTTCACTTCTCCTGCTAAACTTTGAGCAAAGATCCTCATTTTGATTGTCTCATCTTCTATCTCCATATAGTCAAACGCATCTTCCATATTATCTACATGGTGTTGAGTTGTGGTAGACTCTTTTCCAGTGAAATGTGGGATTTTAGACTGATAATCATTAGGTAGAAGAGCCAAAGGTTGTGGTAACACTAGAGGGGCATACCATGCTGCCATGATGGTGTTTTGTGGAGGTAAAGTTTGGGCTTGAGCAGAAGGTATATGAATGACCAAAATTCTAGGACCAACAGCAAATTGTTGAGCAGATCTAGGGTGAGAGAGACCCATGTTATGGATGAAATGGATATCAGGAGGTGTTGATGGAGGTGTTTCTCTGTCCCTAATTTTTTGACCACTATGTGGTGGTGATATTAGAGGCTCAACGTTTGTTTGTTCTATAGCACTGACTGAGTTCTTGGTAAATTAATTGATAAGTCTAAGTCAATTTGAGTGTTTGATAGAGCTGCGAAGTTTTCCGGTGCTGAATTAGCTCTATTAATGTGTCTGACAATAGTTGGATCCCTATACGTATAAGGCTTCCTAAGAATACTCTTAGGATTTTCAACTACCTCAGGTGGGTCTGGATTAGGATAAGCTCTAGTGTGAATTGTTCTTGAAGCCAGTATGTTAAGTCTCAACGAAGAAAGTTAGCAAGGTATGATAGTCTTTAAGAGGCAAACTATCTTCAAACCAAGAAGCTTAATCCTATGTGTTTCTTTTAATATGGATGATGTTGTAATGCAACTGGTCTCCCAGTGGAGTCTTGTGAAAACAAGGATAATCAACAGGCCTACTGATCATCAGTGAAGTCTTATGGTCATTCAGGAACTGTGGAGTCACCAGGTGGAGGGTTTAAAGTGTTTCAAGGAAGTTTCACTATCCACCGCAGTGATTTACTACCAAACCAAGGCTACTGTGGTCTTCTTTGAGTTCTTAGATATGTTTTAAGGGGTGTTTTACTCAAAGCATTCCCCAGTGGAGTCGCCATTATGTTGTGGTTCCTATTATTTGGCAATACCAAATGATAATACAACATCAAACCACTTTGGGATCTCAGGATCTAGCCCTCCTGTATCCAAAGAGGGATCTCTCTATAAGGATAAAGAAATGTATATCTTTGAGGTTCAATTTAAGGTATTAGGCCAGTTATAGGGCACTAGGGTTGTTGTTTTGTTTTTTTTTGTTGTTTGGTTAGGAAACATGAAAGAAGGGTTCAATATAAGGCAAAGAAGTGAGTAAAGAAGAATTTTAGCAATGGGGAGATAATCAAAGGAAATACAAGTCCATTGGGAAATGGGGTCATAAAAGGGTTTACTTGCAATTCAATATTCAAGGCTTTCAAATTGGCTAGTCATCTAAATCAGAGGATATTTAGAGATGATAGTATGGGATGAAATGATAAGGAAATGAAGGTGAATGACAAGGAAACCTTCCAACGTGACCACTTAGGAGAAAATCTAGGGACAGGGCATGCCTTAACCATCTATGATCAAACTCCTAATGAGGCTAACTCTTCAGATAATAGAAAACATTCAAGATGGACACAAAGTGAAGCCTAAGATCAGAGAAAGACTTTTAACCTTCTCTGCTTTTGACATTCAACTTAAGGGATCTTAGAAAGGCAAACTTTTGGAAAAGGACCCTAGTGAGACAGAAATAACTCTAAATCTCCCAGTTTCCCAATTCTTTTAGTTAAAACCAGACAAGAACATCTAAAAACAGACTCTAAATTCATACATCAGCAAGCATGGATAAAACCCACTACTATACTGGTTAAATTATCTTGAATTTGTTCTTAGATTACACACTTAGCAGAAAACATCAAAGATAAGAAGAGCAGGTAGCATTAGGGTACTTTACAGCAGTATATCCTAAGCTAGATTACTGATTATTATCAGAGAAACGAAATGTGATGCATAACAGAGGGGAAAACAACAAAAGATAGAACACTTCACCATTGATTTAGATCAAGATCCAATGAACAAGCTTGTCATATTAAAGAGAAACACCAATCACATACATCATTTTCCAACAACATGAATCAGTCTGAAATCATCTCCCTGCCTATTTTACAACTATTACACATAGAAATCTATCTCAGTGAAAAAAACTTACCATCCACGATTAACCAACCAACAACATGTATTTCTCATGAGTTCTTATAGCTGAAAGTCTGGCAGTAGAGGTAGAGAGAACTTTAAATGAGTCATTAAAATAGAGGAAGAGGAGTGTTTGAGGCCCATTCTGTTTTAATATCCCATATTGACTTTCAGTACTCTTTAGGTGGATTAGTAGTCTTTGATAGGCTGATAATAACTTCAAAGGTATGTTCTTGAAGTAATTTCTGGAAGTTGGTACTCTTTTTGTACACTGGGAAAAGTAAGGCAGATAAATGACTTTCAGGCCTTCCATACTGTGTAACTAATGCTTTGGCAATCTTAGGACTTTTGTCAGGGTGGTGATCTTCTCAGGAACTTGATGGAGAATGAAAACACTATGGGAACTTGTCCTTTCTTGAGAAAGAACATTCTGCTGATGTGAAACACTGATATGGCTTGTTTCATGCGCTTTAGGCCTTATTAGGCCTTTGGATCATTTTTAAGGTCTTCAGTCGGTATCTTCGTCCTTTAAACACTGGATTAAAGCATTTAATCTTCAATAATGAGCTTTTAATCCCTTCAAACTGTCACTGATACTCTTTGCTACTTCACTTTTGTCTTGTCTGTGGATACACAGGTTTTATTGGCATTGGAGGCTCATGAGAAGGTTTCACATTGGTCATTTAAGGAAATACTTCATTTAAAACCTTCCGAGGTGTTTTCCCTGCAATCTTCGGTTCTGAAAAACTGGCATTCTGTGCCCTGTATTACCCCGTCTGTGATGGTGAGACAGAGTGACTTTTACCATCTGTAACCCAGAAAAAACACAATAAACATGTTATAAAAATCCCTGGGAGTGGAGGAGGATTGCTCTGAAGGGCCGAAGAAACGGTGTCGCAGCAATGGAAATGGTGGAAGTAGTGGAAAAACGACTAAAAATCGCTGCGGAATGGAAGAAAACTGGCCTGGTGAAATTTTGGTGCGAGGACAGTTCCGGACCGTTGGATTAGATTAGATAGTGGCGATCAACGGTCAAGATTCACCGGTGCGGGCGGTTAGACTGAATTAGACAAACACAAATAACTTTTAGTGTTAAACACAAAAGTTTAATTTTCGGGCGAATACAAGGGAAGAAGGGTAAAATGAAGGATATCGAGGGCCCTTGGTGGTGGGACCAGGAGGGCGGAGGGAGATTGAACACAAACCATTGGATCACTAGAGGAGATCAACGGTAGAGATCTTCTGATGAAATCATTTGGAAGCTCCGATGAAAGAAATATGGATGGGAACACGATGTAATATAAGCCGTCGATCTAGATCAGATCAATGGTCGAGATCTTCAGATGGAGCTTTCGGGAGAAAAGGGGAAGAGGTGGTTTTAGCGGAAAAACTACTAGTTTCGCGCAGCTCTGAAGCAGTTTGAAAATTTTCCAAAAAAAAGGGGATATACCTCGCTGCCTGACACGTGTCCCCCCTAAAACTGCTTTCATCGTGTAAATTTGAAACATTAAACCTCGAACGCATAAATCACGCAATATGCATTCTCAGCCGTTGGATGAAAGGCGGAGAGATTTGATGGTGGGGATGAGAGCGCGATATGGAAAGATGCATGGGCGATAAGGTGGTAAGGGATAGCGGCGGATTAAATCTTGACCGTTGGATCTGTAGAATGGACGGCCAAGATTGGATCGGGGATCGACGTAACAGTGGAACGGGGAGAGGGGAAGGCGGAGTGCGATGCAATCTGGACCGTCAGATCTGGTGGAATGGACGACGGAGATTTAATCGCATCATACAAAGGTAGGGGGCCAAAACTCTGTGGTTCTTTGATTTTTCGATTTGCGATTTGGCATGGACCGTTGGATCGTTAAAAAGATCAATGGTCGAGATTTGATTGGAAGGGGAAATGATGGAGGGCACAGGGGCGAGGCACGATTAAATCTGGGCTGTTGGTTTTTATGGATTCAATGGTCCATATTAAATCGATAGAGTGATGATGGCTCTGTGAACAAAGGCGCGAATGAATCTCGACCGTTTGTTCTTGTGGATTCAACGGCCTGGATTAAATCGGGGAGTCAGCCATCGGGGAAAAAGAAAAGTGGGGGCGCTGGGTTAGCGTGATGCGATTTTGCGCTAGATGTCGGATCTGAAATGGGATCAACATCCATACACCATCGTCGCGGTAATGAAGAGAGGTGATGGGCACGGTGAGATGTTATCAGTGGCTGTTAGATCTGTAAAGATCGATGGTTAATATTGCAGCGGAGGTCGATAGAACGAAATTTCATCGCATCAGAAAAATAGAAGGAACAAAGGAAAGAGGTGATGGGGAAAGTTCTGATTGCGATTAGCGCCATTGGGCTTAGTGCCTGGTCCTGGGTGTAGGTCATATGTGGCAAAAGGGGCTAAGGGCTAGGCCGAAAGGAGCTCAAGGCCTCAATGAAAACCAGGGTTTTTCAAGCCAAAATCAGTGTTTTTTAAGGAATTTCTTGGCTTTTGATAAACGGGAAAAGCGTGTTTTAAACCAATAAAAGATATTTTTAGAGGTTTAGGGGGATTTTGGAGGTTTTTAGAGGAAAAAAGGGAGTTTAAAAGATGAAAGGAGGCTTAATGAAAATGAAGGGAAATGAGTGAAAATGGGAAATTACAGAGGCCTTTTGAAGCATTCTTTTTCACAAAACCACAGGGTTCTTCAATGGAAACAACAATGAGAGTCTCTTAACGGATAGAAGACACATGGAGGCTTCAATAATGATGGTTTTTCAGAGGAAATGTATCTCTTGAAGACTCAGAATCATATTTAACCACCTGTTTGCTTGACAAAATTTTATAGGTGGCTAACAGTGGCTCCACATGGGGATGGCATCTTCTTGAAGGTGTCAAGAATCTTAGAGAATAGTCTTTTGGAAGTAGGCCAGATGCCTGATATTTAACCATATTTTTCTTCTTTGATCAGCTGCTACAAACATGATGGATATTAAGTCAACAGAAAATATTCTCCCAAACAATCTACCTACCCATCCTACAGTCCTAACATTTTTTCTTCAAGGTGCATTTAGACTTGCAGAACTTCTTCATCAATTTTTTTTTTTTGAAAGTAGAAAACACTAATCTAATTCTACCCTTATTCCTCCATGAGACCAGACTATACAGTTGGCCTCATAACTTCTCTACCTACACTAATATCTGCTAGGATTAAACTGTCTAGCAGATTTCATTCTCTACATTCTGCAACAGAAATTGAAAAACAGTCAAACCGGGATTAGACTGTTTGGTTTGCTATGGGTTCATGGCATAAAGACAATTGCACATGAACTGAACTTTGCAGGAAATTGAAACCAAAATGTGAAGGCTTGAAATTGTGAAACTTTAGAGCATCCTTCTTTTTCTTGTGACTCAAATTTTGAGCTTGTTAGAGTCATTTTTCTTCTTCATTTCAGCTCTGGTTTTGAGCCTGTTAGAGCTGATTCTTTTTATTTCTTTGCTGGTTCAAGTTTTGGGCATATTAGAACCAGCTTTACAGTCTTTTTGGCTCAGGTTTTGAGCTTATTTGAGCCATTATTCTTTTTTTTTTGTATGCTTTTCTCCGTTTTTTTTTTTAACAAAACACAGCAATGGTATTTACAATGGAGGTGAAAAATTTTAACTCTGAACTTCAGCAGTAGTAATGTTTGAGCATCCTGCCATTGACAGGACCCCCAAATAGATCTGTACCATCTAATTCTTGCAGAAAAAAGGCATTGGGACCAATGGTGGATTGGATGATGAAAGGACCTTGCCACAAACTGTCAATTTTGCCATGCTTACCCTTGTCCTCTCTCCTAGAGTCCCACTTAAGTACCTTGTCTCCAATTTTGAAATCACAAGCTTTTGTTCTTTTATCAAACAATTTTTTGATGTTTTCTTGCACTTTCTGAGCTCTGTTGTAGACCTCTTACCTTGTTTGCTGGAGATGGATAGTTTGATTGATCCTCCTTACCATGTTGTCCTCTTCTGACTTTATTTCTTGGATCAATTTTATCACCGGTACCCCTAGGCTGGTAGGGAACACTGCGTCTGCCCCATATACAAGCTGATATGGAGACATCCCAATGGACATTTTTTTTCTCAATCTGTCAGCCCATAGAGTATGCACCAACTTATTATGCCATGATTTTTTTTTCTCTTCAAGCAGCTTCTTGATGATGGTCACCAAACTTTTATTTGATGATTCTGCTAGCCCATTACCCTGAGGATAATAAGCAGTAGAATGACCAAGTGAAATCTAATACATGTGACAAAAACCAATCATATTTTTGGAACTAAAAGCAGCAGTATTATCAGTGATAATCTTCCTAGGGCAGCCAAATCTAGATAGGATGTGGTCCTCCAAGAATTTTATGATGACAAAATCTGTGGCATTCCTAGTAGGGATGGCCTCTATCCATTTTGTGAAATAGACTATGGCTATGAGAATCCATTTGTGTTGGGAAAATGAAGCAGGATGGATTTCCCCTATGAAATCTAGGCCCCACTGTTGAAAAGGAGCTTCAACAGTGATAGGTTATAATGGTAAAGGGATGAGTTTTCTTTTGCCCTAAAAAATTTGGCACTTATGGCAAGCAACTATCATTTTATGTACATCTTGGAAAAGGGTGGGTCAGTAATAGCCAGCTCTAAAAGATTTTTTTAGCAGTGGTTTTCCAGTATAGGTGGCCTCCACACTCTCCCTCATGGAACTCTTGTTTGACCCTCTCTGCATCAACTTCAAGCAAAAATTTAAGAAACAAACCATTTTCATTTTTCCAGTATAAACATTCATTTAAAATGCAATAATTTCTAGCTTTTAACTTTAGAAACCTTGCCTTTTTCTTTGATAAATCAGGAGGAGCATTAAGATTTGTAAGCACATACAAGATGTCGGCATACCAAGGTGAGTTTTGGAATTGTTCTTCAAGAGTAGGAGCAGGCAGTCCTTCATGTTCATCCAAGGCATCTACCATGTTTATTTCAAGGGCTTGTAAGTTAGATTCAGCCATTAACTGTGCTAAGCCCTAACATTTGATAAGTTTTGTGGGTTTGATCTCCAAATCATACTCTAATATCACTGCAATCCATTTACGTCTTTTTCCATCTGGATCTTGTAACAAAATATCTTTCACCAATATTTTAGGCACATAAGCAATGATGTGAGAATGCAAAATATACACATTGAAATATTTTAAGGCCTTTACCAAAGCATAAGCCTGTTTTTCCATTATATTATATTTCAAGGGAGCATCTCTTAGTGCCTTTCTAAAGAAACAATTGGTTGCCCTTGGCATTCTGGGTATTTCTGCAACAAGACTGCAGCCACGGTATGCTCTGATGCGAAGGTATGCTCGGGTAAGGGAAAGTTTTACCAGTTTGAAGGATTTTTTGGCCTCTAGAGTCCATTTAACTCCTACTTCTTTCTTAAGAATTCTTGTCATATTTCTCAGGAGTTCTCCTAGGTTGGGAATAAACCTCCTCAAGAAGTTAATTTTCCCAATAAAGGACTGCAATTCTTTTATGTTTCTTCGGTGGCTAATCTGCAGTATTCCCTCAACTCTTTTTGGGTCTATTTTAATCCCCTTTTCTGATATAATATGGCCCATAAGCTTACCTTCTTGGAGGCCAAATACGGTCTTTTTTGGATTTAAAGATATCCCAAACCTCCTGCGCTTTTCAAAGACCTTTCTTAGATGTTTAAGGTGCTCTTCATCAGTTTTTGAATAAACTGTTATGTCATCAAGATAAATTACAATGAAGTTCCCTATATCCTCTGAAAATGCTATGTCTATAACTCTTTGGAAGGTTGCACCAACGTTCATTAGTCCAAAAGGAATTTTCACGTACATGAAAGTGCCCCATGGAGTGGTGAAAGATGTTTTTAGTTGATCTTTTGGGAGTACTAAGACTGGGTTATACCCTGGAAAACCATCTAACAGAGAAATCCTCTTTGCATCAACTACCCTTTATAGGATGTGTTCCATTTTGGGTAAAGGGTAATTGTCCTTTAGGGAGGCTCTATTAAGGTTTCTAAAATCAATGCACAGTCTGATTTCTCCTGTCTTTTTCCTTACAACTACAAGGTTAGAAACCCAATCAAAAAACCTTACAGGCACTATGATTCTTGCCTCATACATTTTCTTGATTTCCTTTTCCACTAGAGGCAGTTGTATTGGGTTAATTCTACGCAGTTTTTGTCTAAAGGGTTTTTGGTTTTCTTTCAATGGGATCTTATGCTGGATAATATTCGTGTCATAGGCTTTTAAGTCCTCATAGCTCCAAGCAAACACATCAAAAAACTCTTTAAATAAAGCAATGTATTTCTTTTTGATGTGCGCTGGCAAAGTTTTGGCTAATTTAATCATCTTAGGCTTACCTTTGCTGCCTATATTGCATTCTTCAACATCTAATTCAGTGTGTTCTATAGTGGGTTTCTTTGCCACATCATTAAATTCAAAAAGGTCCTCTAAGGGTGCTAATCCTCTGGGTATGTTCTTATCTTTGGACTGCAGCACCTCAATGTCTTCTTTATCTATTTTCATGTATCCTTCAGTTTGTTTTTCAAATCCTTCATTCAACATGTTTATTTCCGCATTGGGGAATGGTTTTTCTTCATTTGGAGGCTCTTTATATACATAGTTTTCATCGGATTTAGAGTCTGAATCAGGTAACTCAAACTCATTCCTGCAGAGCAAGAAATCCTCTATCTCTTTGTCACCCTCAAAGACCTGCCAATATTTCTCGTTGTCTGGCACTGCTGGTCTATATTTTGAATAATGATCCGTTTATCACTAGGTATTCTCTGATATGAACTAGCAGCGCAGGCCAATCCATTTGCGATAATTTTCTGGTCCCTATGGATAAACACAAGCTCGTATTCTATAAATGCTTTCAACAGATCCATGGCATCATTTTGGTATGCCCTTAATCTAGGATTCTTCGCAGTGTACTCTCCATTTACTTGTTTGATGACTAACTCAAAGTCTCCATGTATAACTATCCTTTGGGCTCCTATTCTTTTCAACAGATTCAATCCTAGGATGAGAGCCTCACACTCTGCAATGTTGTTTGTACATTTAAAACCTAGCTTGAAGGCATGACTCTCAACACAGTTGCTTTCGGTATTGTGCAACCATACTCCAGCTCATGCATTCTTTCTAGTGCAAGACCCATCAAATTGCATTCTCCATAAGGGATTGTTTGCGGACTTATCATCATTTTCATCCCTAATGTTATGTTCGCCCTTATGTAATATTCTAAGGTCTACACTATGCTGTGTAATGTTTTGTCCTTAAGGATTTGCATGGAGTTTAGAGTGATGAGTAATCTGTTGTTTGTAGTGTTGGTTTTTTTCACTCTTCTCTTTTGATTCAGTACATTGTTCTAAAGTTTCTCTCTCATTTTCGTCTCAATCCAGAGCTTCCATTGTGTTAAGATCTGTGGGCTCTACTCTGTTGTTTAGATTTCTGTCTTCTAGTTCTGGCTCATCCATAAGTTCATCATTTTAAATGATAAAAGAGTCCAAATCTGTATGGACAGAGTATAGAGGTGAATTTTCAGGTTTCTCAGGGCTGCTAACCATAAAATTCATGTGTGCCTCTCTATATAGTCTTCTAAGCTGGCTAAAGACAGGGATTGTGGCATATGTCATGTCCATTTGCATTGTACCTTGCAGCTTGGCACCCCATGACCTCGACAACAACATGCCATACTTAGGAGGTACATCTACCACTACAACATCCATTACCATGCACTGGGCTGGGATTTCACACAAAGATATTTGATTAGGCCAAGGAACTTCACTCTACTGTAGTTAAAAGAATATAAATCCTTATAAGGTTTGGTTATATCTAGGCCTAATTTCTCCATAATCACTTTTGGCATAAGGTTGTGTGAGGCGCCAGAATCATGCATGGAATTATGTAGGATCTTGTCATGGATATTGAGGCTGACATAAAAAGGAGGTACTACCCCTTCCTGAAATTTCCCTTCAATTTTTGGGCCAAACAAAAGAGCTGGTTGATCATCATTTAAATTGATAGTATCACTATTTTCTCCTAATTTTAAAGCTTTCAAAATTTGACCTTTATATATATCTTGGGTAGCCAACTCAGTGAGAGGAGCTAAAATTTTAATTTTGGCTATTTCACTCTCCAAGCTGAAAGGAAACTGACTCTTTGAAAGGTTTGATTCTGTTTTTTTTCTCACTGTTTTATTGGCAGAATCAGATTGATGATTCTCATTATGTACAATGTTTGAAGTTGTTTTATCAGGAGCATTAGCTACAATGCTAATGCTGCTAGTTTCTTGACTTGGTTTACCAGTATTTTTGATGTCTTTTTCTTTGTTTTTGCCAGAGCTCTCACCTCCTAATTTGTTACTTTCAGTAGTCACTTTAGGATTCTTTTCAGGTCTTTTGTTAATGGTGATTTCAGAGGCTTTTGGTTTGGGAGTATCTATGTTCTTTTTGCTTCTGGGATCATATTGTTCTCGGACCTGCATGATGGCATTTTCAAATCCTAACCTATAGTCTTCAGATTCTAACCCTTCCTCATCCCAATGTGAGTATGAGGTCTAGTTATCATTTGTAGAAAAGGTGTGATCTTGATTATCCACCTCGACCATGTTTATGGTAGATCCCTCTGACTCTTCTATTATTCCCTCATCTTAATCAAGGAAATTTTCTTGGAATGGAGGTATGATTTGTTGATCAGAGTCTCTTTGTCTATTTGAGGGATTGTTTCTCCTAAAATTTTGGTTTTGGTTTTGATTTTGGTTTCTGCTCTGATTATTAACTTGGATAACCATTTTCTCCATCATTCTTTCCATCCTCTCCATGTTTTTGGCTAGGCTATCATCTTTGGAATTAGATGAAGAAGCTGCAGTGTCATCCCTGTAGGTTACCTTCTTTTCAGCCCTCATTCTATCTCTTTTTTCAATCAAGTTTTTTTCTACACTCACTACTCCTTTCTACATGTCTTCCAATGTGTTATAATCTCTCTCCCTTAACTGATAGGCCATATCACCATCAAATCCTTCAGGGTATTTCACTAAGGCCATTCCTTGGGGATGTTTCATGTGAGGTAGAAGAGCATTGTAAATACTGTTGAAACTAGTAGAATAGTTATGGACACTCTCTCCCTGATTTCTCTTAGGGTTCTTGTATTCTGCTAATATTTGGAGAGGGTTTCCTTTGACTTCCCATTTTTTTATGAAGTTTTGATGTAAAGAGGGAAGATCATGGATACTATTAGGAGGGAGGCCTTTAAACCACTTCTTCACTTCTCCTCCTAAACTCTGAGCAAATATTCTCATTTTGATTGTCTCATCTTCTATCTCCATATAGTCAAAGGCATATTCCATCCTATCTACACGGTGTTGAGCTATGGTAGACTCTTTTCCAGTGAAATGTGGGATTTTAGACTGATAATTATTAGGTAGAGGAGCCAAAGGCTGTGGTAACACTAGAGGGGCATACCATGCTACCATGATGGTGTTTTGTGGAGGTAAAGTTTGGGCTTGAGCAGCAGGTATATGAATGACCAAAACGCTAGGACTAGCAGCAAACTGTTGAGAAAATCTAGGGTGAGAGACACCTAAGTTATGGATGAAATGGATATCAGGAGGTGTTGATGGAGGTGTTTCTTTGTCCCTAATGTTTTGACCACTATGTGGTGGTGATATCGGAGGCTCAAAGTCTGTCTGTTCTATAGCACTGAATGACTGAGTTCTTGGTAAATTACTTGATAAGTCTAAGTCAATTTGAGTGTTTGATAGAACTGCAAATTTTTCCAGTGCTGAATTAGCTCTATTAATGTGTCTGACAATAGTTGGATCCCTATACATATAAGGCTTCCTAAGAATACTCTCAGGTTTTTCAACTACCTCAGGTGGGTTTGGATTAGGATAAACTCTAGTGTGGATTGTTCTTGAAGCTAGTATGTTAAGTTTCAACGAAGAAAGTTAGCGAGGTATGACAGTCTTTAAGAGGCAAACTATCTTCAAACCAAGAAGCTTAATCCTATGTGTTTCTTTTAATATGGATGATGTTGTAATGAAATTAGTCTCCCAGTGGATTCTTGTGAAAACAAGGATAATCAGCAGGCCTACTGATCATCAATGAAGTCTTATGGTCATTCGGGAACTGTGGAGTCGCCAAGTGGAGGGTTTAAAGTGTTTCAAGGAAGTTTTACTGTCCACCACAGTGATTTACTACCAAACCAAGGCTACTATGGTCTTCTTTGAGTTCTTAGATATGTTTTAAGGGGTGTTTTACTCAAAGCGTTCCCCAGTGGAGTCGCCATTATGTTGTGGTTCCTATGATTTGGCAATACCAAATGATAATACAACATCAAACCACTTTGGGATCTCAGGATCTAGCCTTCCTAGATCCAGAGAGGGATCTCTCTATAAGGATAAAGAAATGTATATCTTTGAGGTTCAATTTAAGGTATTAGGCCAGTTATAGGGCACAAGGGTTATTGTTTTGTTTTGTTTTGTTGTTTGGTTGGGAAACATGAAATAAGGGTTCAATATAAGGCAAAGAAGTGAGTAAAGAAAGATTTTAGCAATGGGTAGATAATCAAAGGAGATAAAAGTCCATTGGGAAATGGGGTCATAAAAGAGTTTACTTGCAATTCAATATCCAAGGCTTTCAAATGGGCTAATCATCTAAATCAGAGGATCTTTAGAGATGATAGTATGGGATGAAATGATAAGGAAATGAAGGTGAATGACAAGGAAACCTTCCAAGGTGACCACTTAGGAGAAAATATAGGGACAGGGCATGCCTTAACTGTCTATGATCAAACTCCTAATGACATTAACTCTTCATATAATAGAAAACATTCAAGATGGGCACAAAGTGAAGCCTAAGATCAGAGAAAGACTTTTAACCTTCTCTGCTTTTGACATTCAACTTAAGGGATCTTAGAAAGGAAATTTTTTTGAAAAGGACCCTAGTGAGATAGAAATAACTCTAAATTTCCTAGTTTCCCAATTCTTTCAGTTAAAAACAGACAAGAACATCTAAAAATAGACTCTAAATTCATACATTAGCAAGCATGGATAAAACCCACTACTATACTGATTAAATTACCTTGAATTTGTTCTTAGATTACACACTTAGCAGAAAACATCAAAGATAAGAAGGGAAGGTAGCATTAGGGTACTTTACAGCAATATATCCCAAGATGTATTACTGATTCTTATCATAGAAATGAAATGTGATGCATAACAGAGGGGGAAACAATAATAGATAGAACACTTCACGACTGATTTAGATCAGGATCCAAGGAACATGCTTGTCATATTAAAGAGCAACACCAATCACATACATCATTTTCCAATAGCTTGAATTAGTCTGAAATCATCTCCCTACCTATTTTACAACTATTACACATAGAACTCTATCTCAATGAAAATAGCTTACCATCCACGATTAACCAACCAACAACATGTATTTCTCATGAGTTCTTATATCTGAAAGTGTGGCAGTAGAGGTAGATAGAAATTTAAATGAGTCATTAAAACAGAGGAAGAGGAGTGTTTGAGGACCATTCTTTTTTAATATCACGTATTGACTTTCAGTACTCTTTGGGTGGATTAGTAGTCTTTGACAGGCTGATAATAACTTCAAAGGTATGTTATTGAAGTATTTTCTGGCAGTTGGTACTCTGTTTGTACACTGGGACAAGTAAGGCAGATAAATGACTTTCAGGCCTTTCATACTGTGTAACTAATGCTCTGGAAATCTTAGGACTTCTGTCAGGGTGGTGATCTTCTCAGGAACTTGATGGAGAATAAAAACACTATGGGAACTTGTCCTTTCTTGGGAAATAACATTCTGCTGATGTGAAACACTAATATCGCTTGTTTCATGCACTTTAGGCCTTATCAAGCCTCTGGATCATTTTTAAGGTCTTCAATCTGTATCTTCGTCCTTTAAACACTGGATTAAAGCATTTAATCTTCAATAATGAGCTTTTAATCCCTTCAAACTGTCACTGATACTCTTTGCCACTTCACTTATGTCTTGTCTATGGATACATGGGTTTTATTGTTGTTGGAGGCTCATGAGAAGGTTTCACATTTATCCTTTAAGGAAATACTTCGTTTAAAACCTTCCCGGGTCTTTTCCCTGCAATATTCGGTTCTGAAAAATTGGCATTTTGCGCCCTGTATTACCTTGTCTGTGATGGTGAGACAGAGTGAATTTTACCATCTGTAACCCTGCAAAAACACAACAAAAATGTTATAAAAATCCCTGGGAGTGGATAAGGATTGCTTTGAAGGGCCAAGGAAACGGTGTCGCAGTAATGGAAATGGTGGAAGCAGTGGAAAAACAGCTGAAAATCGCTACGGAAGGGAAGAAAACTGGCCTAGTGGAAGTCTGGTGCGAGGACGGTTCCAGACCGTTGGATTAGATTAGACAGTGGTGATCAATGGTCAAGATTCACCGGTGCGGGAGGTTAGACTGAATTAGATGAACACAAATAAATTTTAGTGTTAAACACAAAAGTTTAATTTTCGGGCGAATACAAAGGAAGAAGGGTAAAATGAAGGATATCGGGGGGCTTTGGTGGTGGGACCAAGAGAGCGGAGGGAGATTGAACGTGGACCGTTGGATCACTGGAGGAGATCAACGGTGGAGATATTCAGATGAAATCATTTGGAAGCTCCGATGAAAGAAATATGGATGGGAACACGATGTAATATGAGCCGTCGATCTAGATCAGATCAATGGTTGAGATCTTCAGATGGAGCTTTCGAGAGAAAAGGGGAAGAGGTGGTTTTAGTGGAAAAACTGCTAGTTTCACGCAGCTCTGAAGCAGTTTGAAAATTTTCCAAAAAAAACGCGATATACCTCGCTACCTGACACGTGTCCCCCCTAAAACCGCTTTCATCGCGTAAATTTGAAACATTAAACCTCGGACGCAAAAGTCACGCGATATGAATTCTCAGCCGTTGGTTGAAAGGCAAAGAGATCTAACAGTGGGGATGAGAGCGTGATATGGAAAGATGCACGGGCGATAAGGTGGTAGGGGCTAACGTCGGATTAAATCCTGACTGTTGGATTTGTAGAATGGATGGCCATGATTGGATCGGGGATCGGCGGAACAATGGAATGGGGAGAGGGGAAGGCAGAGTGTGATGCAATCTGGACCGTCAGATCTGGCGAAATGGACGGTGGATATTTAATCGCATCAGAGAAAGGTAGTGGGCCAAAACTCCGCAGTTCTTTGATTTTGCAATATGCGATTTGGCACGGACCATTGGATCGTTAAAGAGATCAACGGTCAAGATTTGATCGGAAGGGAAAATGATGTAGGGCACAGGGGCGGAGCGCGATTAAATCTGGGTCGTTGGTTCTTGTGGATTCAACAGTCTAGATTAAATCAGTGGAGTGATGATGGATCTATGAACAAAGGCACGAACGAATCCCGACCGTTGATTCTTGTGGATTCAACGGCCAGGATTAAATCGAGGAGTCAGCCATTGGGGAAAAAGGAAAGTGGGGGCACTGGGTTAGCGCGATGCGATTTTGTGTTAGCCGTTGGATCTGGAAAGGGATCAATGATCCATACACCATCGGTGGGGTAGTAAAGAGAGGTAATGGGCGCGATGAGATGTTAGC
The DNA here is from genome assembly GCA_034641835.2 of Pinus albicaulis. Classification (NCBI taxonomy): domain Eukaryota; kingdom Viridiplantae; phylum Streptophyta; class Pinopsida; order Pinales; family Pinaceae; genus Pinus; species Pinus albicaulis. Next base: position 93,924 of record JAXQQM020072807.1, read on the forward strand.
GTTGGTCGTTAGATCTGTAAAGATCGACAGTTAATATTGCAGCGGAGGTCGATAGAACGAAAGTTCATCGCATCGGAAAAATATAAGGAACAAAGGAAAAAGGTGATAGGGAAAGTTTTTATTGTGATTAGCGCCATGGGGCTTAGCACCTAGTCCTGGGCGTGGGTCATATGCGGGAAAAGGGGCTAAGGGCTAGGCCGAAAGGAGCTCAAGGCCTCAATGAAAAAAATTGTTTTTAAGCCAAAATCAGTGTTCTTTAAGGAATTTCTTGGCTTTCGATAAAGGGGAAAATGGTGTTTTAAACCAATAAAAGGGATTTTTAGAGGTTTAGGGGGATTTTAGAGGTTTTTAGAGTAAAAAAGGGAGTTTAAAAGATGAAAGGAGGCTTAATGAAAATGAATGGAAATGAGTGAAAATGGGCAATTACAGAGGCCTTTTCAAGCATTCTTTTTCACAAAACAGCAGGGTTCTTCAATGGAAACATCAATGAGGGTCTTTTAAAGGATAGAAGACACATGGAGGCTTCAAGAATGATGGGTTTTCAGAGGAAATGTATCTCTTGAAGACTCAAAAACATATTTAGCCACCTGTTTTCTTGACAAAATTTTATAGGTGGCTAACAGTGGCTCCACATGGGGATGGCATCTTCTTGAAGGTGTCAAGAATCTCAGAGAATAGTCTTTTGGAAGTAGGCCAGATGCTTGATATTTAACCATATTTTTCATCTTTGATCAGCTGCTACAAACATGATGGATATTAAGTCAGCAGAAAACATTCTCCCAAGCAATATACCTACCCATCCTACAGTCCTAACATTTTTTCTTCAAGGTGCATTTAGACTTGCAGACCTTCTTCATCATTTTTTTTTTTTTTGAAAGCAGAAAACACTAATCTAATTCTACCCTTATTCCTCCATGAGACCAGATTAGACAATTGGCCTAATAACTTCTCTACCTACACTAATATCTGGTAGGATTAAACTGTCTAGCAGATTTCATTCTCTACATTCTACAACAGAAATTGAAAAACAGTCAAACCAGTATTAGACTTTCTAGTTTGATGTGGGTTCATGGCATAAAGATAGCTACACATGAGCTGAACTTTGTAGGAAATTGAAACCAAAATGTGAAGGCTTGAAATTGTGAAAGTTTAGAGCATCCTTATTTTTCTTGTGACTCAAATTTTGAGCT